>VFFE01007657.1:438856-453935 GCA_008921705.1 Burhinus oedicnemus
GATCAACAGGGAGCTGGTTAAAATTAAACAACACAGATACAGTAAGGCTTATATTTGGTTTCCATCTGCTTCTCTAGCATCTGTTTTACTTAGGTAACTGTGACCCATGTAGGATGCCTTTCATGAAGATAGGAACTAAATCAACTGCTACAAAAGGAGGAGCATTACCACCCCTTTCATTTATCATAGAATCATAGAATCATAGAATCATAGAATCATAGAATCATAGAATCATAGAATCATAGAATGGAACCTCAAAGATCATCTAGTTCCAACCCTGCTGCCATGGGCAGGGACACCTCCTTCTAGACCAGGTTGCTCAGAACCCCATCCAGCCTGGCCTTGAACACTTCCAGGGATGAGGCCTCCACAACTTCCTCGGGCAACCTGTTCCAGTGCCTCACTGCCCTCATAGTGAAGAATTTCTTCCTGATATCTAATCTAAACCTACCTTCTTCCAGTTTAAAACCATTACCCTTCATCCTACCACTACACTCCCTGATAAATAGTCTTTCTCGACCTTTCCTCTAGGGCCCCTTCAAATACTGGAAGGCCGCTATAAGGTCTACCCAGAGCCTTCTCTTCTCCAGGCTGAACAACCCCAACTCTCTCAGCCTGTCTTCATAAGAGAGGCGCTCTAGACCTCTGATCATCTCCATGGCTGTCGTCTGGACTTGCTCCAACAAGTCCATGTCCTGCTTGTGTTGGAGGCCCCAGAGGTGGATGCAGAACTCCAGGTGGGGTCTCATGAGAGTGGAGTAGAGGGACAGAATCACCTCCTGTGACCTGCTGGCCACGCTTCTTTCGATGCAGCCCAGGATGCGGCTGCATCAAAATTGCTGCATGCAAAGCAGAGATGATTTAGGATATATTTCTGCTTCCTAAGACTACATGGATCAGTAAAGAGGGGAATCACACAGGATATGCTATACCACATTCCACTTAAAGGAATTTCATTCTGTAACAATGACAATCTCAAAGAAAGCCTTTAATACCCAGCTCCTGACTATAATATACTGACAAAAGAGAAAAAGCAAGCAAAAGGAGTTGTTTTGTGGGTTTTTTTTTCTGGAGTTTCTCTACCCTGCATAGAATAACTGAAGATCATGAAGCTAACTGAGAAGAAAACAGAGCGACCCCACTGCTTGCAGTAGTCCATCAGAAAAGGAGAGTCCTTGGGTCCTAGGAGTGCTTAAAGTGATACAACTACATTTTACTCTGAATGGCCATGCATGTCATCAATGACAAGGTTAGGGAAAATTCCCAGGATTGTTATTCTAGTTTCATCTACAATTTTTAGCTATTTTCAGCTGAACCTTTACATTTTTTTAAATAAAATTTTTGCGTGTTTTAAAACATGCATAGAATTTCATACTTTTACTATAGCGATTGTAGTGGTTTAACCCCAGCTGGCAGCTAGGACCACACAGCCACTCGCGCGATTCTTCCCCTCCCCCAAGAAGGGCAGGGAGAAGAGGGAGAAAAGGAGGGCAAAGGGAAAGAAAAAAAAAACTTGTGGGTTGAGATAAAGACAGTTTAATAGAAGAAAACAGAAAAGGAAAATAATGACAATGACAATAACCATAATTATAATAGCAATAATGACACAAGTCACTCTTACCACTCAATGAATTGGTACCTTCATGAGCAGTGATTGCAGATTCCTCCCCCTCCTGGCCTACCCCCATTTGTATACTGAGCATGTTGTCTATGGTACGAAATATTCCACTGGCCATTCCATTGTTCTGGCTATGCTCCTTCTCAGCTTCTATGGGAAGCTGAAGAGTCCTTGAAAAATAAAGACTTTGCCTAGCAACAACCAAAACAATACATGTTATTGACATTCCTGTCACAGTAATCACTAGAAAGAAAATTAACTTTTTCCCAGTTGAAACCAAGACAGTGGTATATATGGAAATGCACGTTATATATGTAGAAGTCTGCATTTTATATAAAGATGTGTTGTAGGTTTATATTATAATCCTATCTAAATTTTATAAATCTATGATATTTTAAGTTTATATATGTAGTCTCTATACAGCTATATATCTGTAATATATACGAACAACATTTATAAAAAATTAAGGGTTCTGTACATACAAAAATGCCCTAAGTTTTCATTTTGAACTATATACAAAAGTTTTATTCACTCTTTGAAACATAGAAAGCACAGTAAAAATCCACAGCACAGGTTATCCAGGATTAAAGACTTCAGATGTAATTGTTGTAAACTAAAGTTCATCCATAGCAATTTAAAAAATGAAGTATAGATTTTCAGTGTAGAATTCACTGGCAAGGGAATTCATCAAAGTTAAAAAAAAATATCATGGGTCAAAAACCCCTATGTTTTTATAAAATCTACTGTTCTTATAATAGAAATTTGGAAATATTTGTCATATTTCAAAGCTTAAATCAGCATAAAACAGAATAAAACTCAGTATGAGATTCAAATTGTATGAATAAACTTAAATTAGATCTAAATCAAAAAAGAGAAGTTAAGATTACTCTTCTTATTTCAGAGAGAAGATACTGGATCCTTCTTTCTTTTCCCTGTAGGCCTTAAAATTCTCTGTGATGTTGTTAACCTTGAACTTATTACATTTATGATCTTTGTATAGGAAGATATAAAAGAGATTCAGAAGAGTGACATGAATTGTGCAGCCTCATAAAACTGTTTTTACTGAACAAGCAGAAATGCGCACACATCCCAGAATAAGTGCTGTCTAAACCACTGAGTCATGTAAAATAGTACAGTCTCCTGTGCAATTATCTGTGTGGTTCCAACAGCATTTATAATTACATTTGTACTAACACAACAAAAATGACACGGGTACATAGTTTTCAAGCCTGAATCAGCTCACATCCACCTCTTCGGGGGGGGGTCTGCAATGTGGTTTCATTGTTCGTTGCCGTGCAGAACAGGGCAAGATGTACTCATGTATCCTACAGAACAAACCTCCAAGGGTTTCCCAGGTCTCAAAGTACTACACTCTTCATTGGACACCATTAATTCCAACAATAGCACAATTTATACAATTTTATGTTTACATGTTTGCTCAATTGTTTTAAGGTTTGGTCTCCTAGATTCTTTTGGAAATAACAATAATGAAGAACCATAGGATCCTGATCTATTACAATTCTACCCCCGAAAACCAGATGGTCTCAGAAATACTGATGAGGTCTGCGTTCCACAGCTGTATTTCCAGATCAGAAAGTTTTAACTGAACAAAGATTAAGTGTCCCTATGAACATAAGCTCAACAGCAACGACAAAAGAAAAGCAGCAGGGATTCTGCACAAATGATTACTATGTAAACACCTCAAAAAGCATTTATTCAGCTAAATAGCTTGTAATGTCCAAAACTGGAGAAAACTATCATTGAGGTACATTCACATAACATTAATTGCTTGTTTTGCAACATTACATCACAAAATGTGTAACAGATCTAAAGTATACCACAGGGATAGATGTTGTTCAGCTAGACGGATTCCAATTCTGCTCATACAGGTCTGCTTTGTTGCAGATTTTTGTTAAATATTTTTTGCAAAAATATTCCTAATTTACATAGGAATGCATTAATTAACTAGACAAATATATGTGATTAAATGTATTGACTAGTCTGCTTAAATAATACATAGCTGGAAAACGTGTCTTTTTTCTGGCTTTATATTAATTACTGTACTCAGTGTCTGATTCCTTAGGCATAGCACTAAGATCTTTATTTTACGTTCTTCTAAGCACCTTTGTTATGATATCACAGAATCTTTTACATAAAGAAAAAAATTAACTTTAAACTAAAGACCATAAAAAGTTTGCTTGATGTAGATTTTGGAAAAATGGCTGTAGATCTTTCAGATAAAGATAAAAGAATAGATTTGCCCAATTCTTTTAATTCTGAAAATACATAACACATTGGAAAATACAATAGAAAATTTATCATAGCTGCAAATAAATATAGGTGTTTAAGGATGTAGGTCTGAACTGAGAGATCAAATTCATATTAATGAAGAAGGGATGAAACTTCTATTCATGGCTCATCACATTCAAGACTCTCATTTATTGCATAGTTAGAACTATCTTGCCTCAATGCTACTTCATTTTCAGCTGTTCAAAGACTGCAGCTGCTGCTGTATCTTTCCAATAGTCAACATTTTTCTCTACATTTATGTGTTACCTCCAAGAGAGAAATAATATACCTATCAGTTTAAGAGTGGGAGTAAGAGCTTCATTTATTCTTTTTTTTTTTTTTTTAATTTAAAATTGGGATTAAGGGGTTTGTTGTTGTTATTGTAGGTTTATTCCATTTTTTTAAGCACAACATATTTAGGTCCAGGTGTAATTTTTAGTTAAAGACAATGATCCATTTCAATTACTGATGCTTCTTGCTGGCAAAATAAATAAGGTTTCTGGGATTAAAGGCTGCATGAAGATGACTATATTTTACATTTTTCCCTATCGTTTGTGTACAGATAAATAATTAAGTAGTTTAGACAAATAGGGAAGTGCATATACAGTCATGAATAGTGACTAAACATGCTCAGAAATACACAGTATAAGAGTGCCATCTTCTGGAAATAATATTTCATATACTTATCATTCATTTTAGTCCTTGGCTCACAAGAAATATTAGTTAAAGATTAATGATGTTTACTTGCCTGTTTGCCCTGTATTTCCCTTTTCATTTGTCTATGCTAGTTTTAAAGTTAGTAGTCCCTGTACAAACTCGTTTCTATACAAGGACCTAGACAGTGTGAATTTAATAATCAGCCAGAATTTCGACTTTCAGGTTTATAAGGAGTTGTACAATCCCTAAGAGTTAAAACAATCTGAACAATAACCTTCTCTCAATAGAAAAGAGTCAAATTTGTCTAGTTTTAAAAAGTTTTAATCCTTTATCTTGATAAGCTTTGACAAAATATAAAATAAAATGAGACTGTTACTTCTCATTGTTGTCTGAAACTTTAAACTGGATCCTCTACTCTGTTCAGCTTGTTCTGCATGAGGATCAAATGTCTGATTATTAAGATATGAAACTACACGGTTCTCTGGAGCAGACACACACCCACACCCACACTCCACACACAAAGTCTCCAGAACCTTAGAAGTATTTTTCAAGAAGAATAATTTGGATCGAGTACTCACTCTTCCAAATACACATGCATTTTCTACTAACTCTGTTAAAAATATTCTGGTCATGGTGCCTCTATTTCTAACAGAAATGATGGAATACAGTTAAATTTAATCCCACATAATAAAGAAGCACCTATATGCTCTATAAACATAGACAAATCAGGGACCCAGTTACAGCACAATTATCCTCACCTTAAGAAGAAGACCTTGTATCCATAAATTGCATGCTTAAAACACATGTTAACGCTTTGCATTGTCTGGGAGTGAGGCCTCGGGGAAGTGATGTGTAAAACACTATCCTCCCTTCTTGCCTTGGAACCCAATAAAATCAAATCTCATCTACTATACTTCAGATGGGATTTTTCTGTCTGTGTTTCTTTTATTTATATTTTTTCGATCCCTAGCTTTCATTTTTCATGTCATTGTTCATATTGCTACTACCAAAACCAATAATCATTTGTCCTGTATCTCACTCATTTTTTGTGCACTTAAAAGCCTCCAAAATGAAATTCCCCTTCTTCTCTGCTCTTACCTTTCCAGATTAAATATACCTATTTGTCATCCTTCCAAGCTCTCCACTTTCTGTTGTCAACAATCAGTCCACCCTTTTAGACCTTCTGTCCCAGAGGGATTTTCTCTTTGACCAGATCCTATTTTCCATTCAGCTAATCAACAGCATGCTCCACATCTTCCTTCAAGGAACTTTAAAATATGCTCTTGTAACTTTTGTAGGTATTTCCTCCTTCTCAGCTCAGAATCAAGATGAAAAAAAAACCCCACCAACTTTCTAATAATGTTTTGATCAGATTAAAATTCCAGTCTATACAGCACTTGTTCAAGGTTATCATATTATCAGCATGTGTATTAAAACAGTTCTTCACCTCTTCCCAAATGATAAGCCCTCTAATTTGTTTGAGTGGGTAATAACAGAATGCTTGTGTTGCTTTAGTTGCTATTTTTCAATTCCGTATTCTATCTTGTGTCGTCTCCTGTGAACTGTTAATACAGATTTGGGAAATTTCAATTCTCACTACTATATTCTTGCATACCAACAGTTTGAAATTACACTGTTAGAAGCATTCTCAAAACAGAAGTCTAGAAACTGGCATTCTTAAACACAGATGTCTTCTCTGTCTTGTCACTGTCCCTCTGTGGATGATGGATGCATATTAAAAGATCCACGTAGAGAATTTGGAGAAGATCCAAGAATGGTAAGCAAGACAAGACTCGATACGGACATAAACACATTACAGTACTATAAACTGTTTTGTAGATATATAAAACTTATTGCTTTCTCTAGCACTTTCAAAATCATATTTCAAAACAAAAAATAAGACAAAGCAACTTACAGATATATTTTGCAATACTAAATATACAATGAGAACATCTAACAGACTAAAAGACCAGTTATTTGCTCAAAACTTCCTGCAGTTGAATATTAATTAGGAGGAATTGAATGAAGTATAATAGTATAAGAGGTATTATGAGCCAAAATGAAAGATACAAATTAAAACAAGCAAAAAAATGCATATTTACTGTGTTTGGTATTCTAAGGCCAAGGTTTTTAAGCTGCTCTCTGCAACAACATAGACTATGAACAAACTAAGAGCAAGGAGTTGAACAGCGCTAGAAAACAGAACTAGAAGAGACTTATTCAGACAATATTATTTTTTTCTTTTAAGAAAAAATATATCACAGTTTAAAACCAAAATGACAGCGAAGAGAATAAATGGACTTAGATACCAAAACACTTTAATCACAGATACACAAGACATATGTGGTTTTACAAATTGCACAACTTCACTGTCCCGTGGGTAAGACTGCGCTCTCCAGGAGCAAGGCTGAGTGAGCCAGTGCAGCAGCCACAGCGCGAGGTGCACCATCCTGGGGCCCAGATGTGGCATCTGCTGGATGTCAGCTTGGTGCCCTTTTCTGCAGTCTCACCACTACTGCCTTGGGAATCCCTCTCCCTTACAGACCATTTTATCTTTTTTTTTTTTCTTTCTTTTCCTTTTTATATTTTTTAACTGTTTCTTCCCTTAAAGCCTATTCCAAAGCCTTGGTTGGCTTCATATGCCTTTTTTATAAGCTTCTTCAATTTTATGGCTCTTTATTCACAGTTACCTTTTGATAACTAAAACAGCCAACGTTTGTTCTGTTTCCAACTGAACAAGATATTTCTTAGAGTCTGTTGAGCAATTGAATTTCATCAAGCCCTCAGAACACAATGTTGAGGTCCATATTGTGACCTAGCATTTAATTTCTCCAATTTTAAAGTAATTTCCATTTTCTGTATGACATCAGAATTCTCTTCTATCTCAAACAATACCATTTCAAACTTTGTATTCTCTGAAAATGTCAAGATATTAACACTGTCTACCTTGTCCCTTACCTAAAATATTGAGTATAGCCTCAGCACCCATACATGCAGAGTTTCACTAGTAAATTGCCAGCACACTAATTATTCATGTTTTTGCATAACCTTTACCTAAAATATTTTTTTTTCCTCCAGTTTATCCACTTGTTTCATTTGTGACAGTCCTCAGACACTTTTAGTGAAGTTCAGGGAGCTTTTCTAGTCAAAATAATCAGCTGACAATGCAAAAAATCAGATAATCCGACACAGTTTGTTTTTAATAGAAGTCAATGTTGTGTTAGTGCTGCAGTATTAAAAAGAACAGTATCATGAACCTTGTGTTAAAACTGTGTTAATAACATCTTCAACTGAAAGTAATCATGGGCTTTTCCAGCAATTTCACTGCTAGAAAGCTGCTAGAGTACTGCTAAAAGATTTTGAAAATCCTGTCCTTAATATATGAGTTTCAATTAGCTCTATGTTTTATAGGTTCAAGATTAAAAAAAAAAAAAGTAATAATAGCATGACATTTTAAAGTTATTTCCAACCACAGAATTCTGTCAAAGTATCACCTCTAAATATTCTCTGTGACATAAGCATGAGAAACAAATTTGGTAAGACAGCACTGTATGTTTAAAAGGCAAGCTACAAAATGGTAATGGACAAGCAAGACCCTTTAGCTACAGCTAACCTACTGTCCACATGTCAGGTTACTCTTTTTTTTTAAACTTGACTTTCATAGTTTGACACTGACTTACCTGGATGTCAAACTAAATTAGACCAAAATAAGGAAATATTTCTAAGTTATAGTGAATGGGTCTACTGTCCTTTCTGAAAAACATGGCTAATTAGGTAGTTACAATCCAAAAAAATTTTTTTTTCTTTATCATCCCACAGGTAAAAATAGGCAGAGTTGACATTAAGATGAACTTTGAATCTCTAAATGTGCCCAGAATCAAATAGCTATAAGGATTTTAAGGTTGTCACAGGAAGTGCTCTCCCTTTCATTACCCTGTAATTTTAAAAAATTTTTACCCAAAACAACACTTTTTTCTATCTAAACAAGGACTAACTAAAAAATCCCACCATAGATATATATTGTCACAGGAATAGTTTAAATGAGTAGCTATAAAAAGTTTCAAAATCCACAACTCGCTTTATTCTTCAGGGATGAAAACAGGAGAGAAATCTGAATTTACTCATGCTGAAATATTTTCACTTATATCTGATAGCAAGTCATCTTCAGTTCAAGGTATGTCTTTGAAACCCAGACCTAATAAAGAAAACTGAAAGGTTCTATAAAAGATTACTTTTTTGGTCTATAGCTCAAGAACACAGCCAGGAAAAGGCACATAGCTCTGTTTTGTCAAAACTACAAAACCAGTAATATTTAAATATAAAATTAGACATTCTGGGTATATACATTTGAAATGAAGTGGTGTCAAAGCATGAGTACTCTTTGTTAGCTTGTTGTCATATAATCAATTCAAGCAAGTAAAATAAATAAGTAAGTAAATAAATAAATAAATAAAGTCAATCAATCTGAACTCCTCTTTAAGAAATCAGAATGTAATGATACTGTAGTAGGCAACGAGTTACAGGCAGGAATATTCTTAATATTTTATTCAGTGTTTTGACCTTGGCTGAGAGCTTATAAAAAGAAGATATTAGAGGTCATTCCTGTACACAAGGACATTCTTTTAAACACTGATGTGAGATTATTTAATTAAATAATCTGAGTTTCTGAACCTTCTAATGTCATTTTGCAACAGAAAAATTAAAATGAATATGGAGTTATTTGGAATCTGAATAGTTAGTTTGCCTAAAAGGAATCATACCTTGCAGAGTTCAGTGACTGATACATGTATATGAACTAGGTTTATTATTTTAACTATTTGGGAGCCTTTAAAACCTTAGCTACACCACTGAAAAGAAAGGAAGAACAAATACATGGGCTTGCTTTACAAGTTTCTCTTCCTCTAACTGCCAAAAATTTTTCTATGCTTTGTGACATCTTGCCAGACTGATGTAATATAACTTTCTTCATTTCTTAGAGCAATTGCTCAAAACTCCTCCTGACATACCAGAAAATTTCTTGGCATACCACTGTTACCTCAGCAGAATTTACTTGTTTTTAACTGAGATAATAAACATTTGAAATCCCACAAGCAGTGTTTTAGCTTTTTTCTTTCAGTTTGTTCCTCTGTTACCAAAATATTCAAGCATTCATTTTCCAAGTAGTAATACTTTTTTACAGAGTAATACTTTTTTACTCTTGAAAATTTATTTGTTTCTAGTGTGCTATGCTTCTCTACTTTAATATATCTGGGAGAAACACTTACTAGAATACAGGAGAGGGGATGGGAAAAGGTTAATAGAATTAGATGAAAATTAGGAAAAATGTCTCACAGTCATTCTGACTAAGCACAAAAAGAAACTTTAGAAATAAATTGATAATAATTTGTAAATACTTTAATAGAAAGAAAATATGAGGTATTAAATGAGTCTTTTTTAGTGAAGAAGGACATAACAAAGCAGTGGATTGACAGTTAAAAGAAGATTACTTACAACTAAAAGAAAAGACAAAAAAGGATATTGATAAGTGTTGAAATAATAGTAGTCATTAATAGTACAAACTGTGAAAGATTAATATGGAAAATACTGAACTTTTCATGTCTTTAAATCAAGATAATTGCCCTTCTGAAATATAGGTTTAATGAAATAAGTTATTGATCTCAATGTAGGAATAAGTGGGTAGAATTCTTGTGATACAGGAGGTCAAACTAGATGATCTAATGGAGCTTCTGGCCTTAAAATATATGAAACTGTGAAGAGTTAACCAATAAACCATATGGTGATAATTCTTTCTGTCCAGCTCAGCCATTTATATGCAATAAATCCTCCAGGAACAGAAAGAACACACTCCAGGGCCTCGTCTTTTGCACATTTGTATCTGCTTTTGAGGGCCAGATTCTGTATAGTTAGACAATTGTGCCTTGATACATGGAAAAATGCTGAGTCTTTGTAGCTCTGTTCATGAAAGACCAAAACAAAAAAGGCTAATAAAAAAAATCTCCCAAAACCTGTTGTTAAAAATTCAAAGGTAACAACATTTATCAACTTCCCAAATCTGCAGAATTTTATTGAGATAAAACTTATTTCTGTAAACCAAAAAAGAAATACAGTTAACATACGGACAGTATTGGAATGAGTTAAAGGTAACTTTCTCCTCTCCAGAACTGTCATATTTATAATACCAATCCAAATAACATTGGATTACTTTTTAAATCAAACATCCTCTTCCTTGATTTGAATCAGAATTAATTCAGGAAAGTCTTGTGGTGTACTGTGCATAACTTATGGTCAAGATGATCAGAGTTATTTCTGTAAAATACGTATAAACTTACCTCAAAACACGTGTGTTACTTAAAAGAGATCTTGATGTTACGGAAGGAATTTATGAACTAATGATCTTTCAGATGTGTCACCATTATTTTACAGCAGGTTGTTTGGGCACAGAACATTGAAAACAGTCATTTTTCAACACACCACCATAAAAATACAGATCCTTATAGTGGGTTTGAGGACAAGTCACTCACCTTCTCCTTTATAGAAAGTACGCTACCTTAGAAGTTAATAATATAATTCCATTACTTCTCAGACTGTGATGATTCTGTGTGTTAAAAGTAATTTAATAAGTTTAATTATGTGTTATGAGTATTTGTGTAAAACATTGCAGAAAATATTTGTCATTCATCATGACCATCATAGTAGTCCTTTGCTTTGCAGAATCCTTGTTTCTACAATGTTAGATCTGACTTTTCCATTCCTCCTTCCTGTTTTCTGAACCAAAATACTAACAGTGAAAGACCAAAAAAAAAAGAAATCACAGCACTTAAGTTTGTAATACAAAGAATCTAATAAAATTCTCTTAATGTGTTGATTGTGTCTACCTTTCTTTTTTCTGATAAAATAAGAACTGTTAGAGCTATTGTTTGACTTTTGGTGTTTTATACAAAATCTATACTTCCATATGTTTTTTTCTTATCCGGAGACTGAATAATCCATAGGCTGAACCAATTTTCATTATTGCTATTTCATCAGACTGATCTGGTAAAGTGTGTTCCTCCTCAGCTCCTCTGTTCTGATGTATTTGCCTAGTCTTTTCTAACTCATGTATGAACTGGACATAACACTTGTTCAATTTAAATTGGAGCAGACAAATAAAATTAGCTTTAAAATTTAGGACACTTAGCAATGGATGTCCAAATTTGGGCAGCAGTTGTTTAGTATATTTCAAACAGATGAGGATAAAAAAAATAAAAAAATTTTAAAAATTTCTACTTCTTTATTGTCCAAACTTTTTGTATTGTCTCCAAATATTCTCTCTGACTGTGTAGGGAACACATCACAAAAGCTTAAATGATGTCCTTACAGCAATGAAAACTGAAGCAGAGGATACAAATAATTTCACCTAAAACAAAAGAAAACAAAATCTTTAAACTTTTTTTAAAGTTCAGGTCTTAGGCTGAAAGATATCATGGGGAGATGACAGATCTGCTGTCACTGGGTTAAATTAAAGCACCTATAAATTACATCACCTGGCTACATTTCTCTCCCATATCCTCATATTGAATGAAGGTTCATTAGAGAATGTCAGCTTGACATGAATTTTACATGAATGAATTCTCAGCTAGTTAATTACAAGTAGAATCCAGTTCTTTATATTTCCTGAGCAACAAAGAAATATATTACCCAGCTACTCTGAAGCATAAAAGCAGCATCATAAACTTATTACAGCTAGAAGCTCAGCCCAGCCTAACGAGTCTTTCAGGATGACTGCTGAGAGAGGTAAGGTGGCAGTGAGAAAGAAGCTTTCTGAGGCACATGGATTACATTGCCCACTGATCGAAATCAAACATTCTCAACGTTATACTTGAACTGTGTAAATTGTAAAATTCCTCTATGTCTACCCTGTTGAAGCCATAGTAAGGGAAACTGTGCTACCTCAGGATTGTTGCCAGCCTATATTATGAAGAAATAAAAGTGAAGACATTCCTAACATAGTTGGCCATATCAACTAGGGGACAAAGAATTAATCAGAAAGTTTGTATTTGTTTGTAACTACAACCTAGAATGCTGTAGTGCAAAGACCTTTTTTATCAGTGAGTTTCAGAGAGATGAAAATTAGAATTATGTCTTTTGCAGACAGATGTGATACATTAGTTTTCAGGGGTTTTTGCATGGCAATATAACCCTTACAAGTAAGTTAGAAATACCTTTGAAATACTATCTATTTTGACTCATTACTATTCAGAACAAGTTTTCCTCTGATTAATCCTTGATGTAGGAAGTTAAGAAATGAAATATTAATACAATCCAGGGACATACCATAACTGCAATTCATTTTTCCTAATTAGAAACTTAAGCATTTTGTATAACAAGCTGCATTTTCCTTACATGAGCTGGATTTCAAAAATAGCCACAGCAAGACCAGCAATATGGCAAAACAAAAAAGTGGGGAAGAATTATGAATAATCACTGTCCAAAGTATTTAAAATCAGAAACAGGCAAAGACGTGACGCAACAAGCTGTAATACTCCTTTTAAAGTATAGGGAAACAAACTTCACACAGTCATTCCTTCACACCCAGTATCTCTGTAAAAGGACTTTGTATTCTGCAGAACAGCAAATTTTGGGTATATTTCAGAAATGTAGGAAAGAAATTCTGAAGCTAAGATTCCAGCTCTACATAGTAAAATCTGGTGTCTAGAAGGTAAAGACATGAATCGAGCTTTGTTACTTCATGATCTAAAAATACATGGCATTTTATTTTATGTGGAAATATGATTTATCTCAAGAAGCATTAGTCACTGAATATTGTTATGATTCCTGCACTATATTGTTAAAACATTAAATGAGTGCTACATAATATAATTTCAGTTACAGTAACAGTTAAAGGGCTGTCCTTCAGTAGACATTCTGGAACACCTGCTGGGAAACAGTTTCCTGCAGAGAAGGGAACCTTATGATCACTGAATGCCTTTCCGCAGTTGCCTGACCATGCCTCTTCCTTCCTTGGACACTGTCAATCTCAGTTTTAGAGTCAAACTCAGAAGGAAGACACTAATTTATTTCTGATTCCTTATGCTAAGCCAGTGAAGAGATCAAACCACTGCAGTTCTCAAGAGGCGAAACTACTACGTGCTGTTGGAACTGGGAAATCAGGCTGCCACAGACACTTGCAGATTCTGCAATGGCAAGGAATTACTTATGTGAGATATGGCCAGACAGTTCAAATTTCTCACAGGTCCTAGTGAACAAAAAAATTATTGAAGTCATTGCCAATATAATGATGATTTGGGGAGAGGGAATTTCTCCACAAACCTTGCAATCACTATGGTGTTTGAAGAGAAATAAAATGGGAAAACAATTCCATCTCCCATCTGAGTATCATCTCCTAAACCCACTACTCCACTCCCAGCTATCGCCAATCCCTGATGCTTCAGTAAAACAAACAAAAAAGCAAACACAAACATACAGAACACCTGAATAATAATGGCCAGGGATGCATTCATTTTTAGGAAAAAAAAATCCTTCCTGAACAACACTGAAACCTTGAAAAAAAAGTTTTTAATTTTAAAAAATTCTTTCCCTTTTCTCTGTTATTTTTTTTTAATTGAACCTAAATCTACGTTTCTTGAAAAATCTTGGAAGAGCTTTTTACTCTGCAGTCTCTGTGTAACTAGTGTTCTTGCCGATTTATAAAGATTATACTGCAAGTGGAGAAATGTTATTGAATGGTAGTTTAACTGCATACTGGAGGAGCTTCCCTTGCTTCTTGGTCTAAGCACTCAAAGAATCCAGAGTTCTTTAAGACACTCATCTTGGACTGAATAAAAGATTTTAGTCACAAAAAGTTTTAAATAAATAATTTTAACCTCAGAAAAAGACAGTACAAGTTTACTTGTAAAACATTTTACATTCAGAAAAATCAAAACTAATTTTAATTGTGAATGTGTTGAATGAAAGATTTCTTCCTCCTGGTTTGTAAAGTTGAATTGATATTGGTAAATTAATAGAGTGAAAGACCAAAAAAAATAAAAATCATTGTCTGTTGGGACTGCCTAAGGAGGGAGACAGACATTCAGAAAATTCTACACTTAAACAAACTCTTAAACTCGTTCCCCTGCATTAACAGCTGTAAACCATCCTAATAAGCGATGCGCAGAACTGTTTGATAAGAAGAACAAAAGATTGTATTGAAGTATCATCATTGTCATGTTAATGCGAATAGTGGTAAAGTGGATGTCACTTGGCAGAATTCCTTACTTCTGCTGTAGTTGTTTGAAAAGAGCATGGCCCTTATTTATATTCCTATTCCATTTGAGGGAAGTTGTGCTGTTATGCAAATAGGTTTGTTTGATGAGAATGAATATGTCAGAGAATGAAATACTGACAGTATCATTGCTGCCTCTTTTCTCATTTCTCAGAATCTTTTCATTTTATCAACTTCCACTCACATACATGCATGAAATTCAGGTTTCTTACCATTAGCTTTGGAAACCTATTTTTTCTTTTTTTTTTTTTTTT
>VFFE01007657.1:453955-506052 GCA_008921705.1 Burhinus oedicnemus
AAATAGTTGTAATAAAGGAAATATTGAAAAACTATCTGAATCAAAGCTGTTTTCCCAACAATATATCTGGTAGAATAAAATAGGTTACTTCATCAAAGGTAGGAAAGAAATACAAGTGGCCCTGTGTGGTTTTAAAAGAGATATATGCCAAACCCCATTTATTTTTACACAAAAATAATGCATAGATTTTAGAATAATTGTATGCAGCTTTTGGAAATAAAAATACCTCACATTATCAGTTTCTAGCTGTGAAGATATGACTTCATACTCCAAAGTCATAATGTAATCAGTGATAGGGACAATATTTTGCTTCCACACATGTATTTACGGAATAGCTCTTGATATGAGGTTTCTGTCACCCAGACTTAGCAAAGAGGCAAATTTGTTCAAAATATTTGTTATTTATTTAAGATATTTAAGATATTTTTATATTGTACTGTTCAGTACATTGAAAAGCTTTTGGAAAACCTGTAGTATGACCTAAGTTGGACCATCATATTTTTTTTAGATATTTGAAGCAATCTACAGCATGGTTGAGTGTTGTAAAAGCAGCTCCAGTTTTAGGGGTCTCCACATCTAGAGTGATGAAATGCTTTGAAATCATCCTCATCATGTATCAAACTAAGGGAAAGACAAAGAAAAGTATGCAAAATTCAAATACAAACAAGAAAAGATACACATTTTTAAAGCAGAGGAGAAGAAAAAATGAAGTAAACAAAAAAATTTTTACATTTCACATCAGATACAAGATTCCTTTATTATCTAGTTTATAATCTGCTTTAACGCTCAGCTAGTCATCAGCCTATCATGGAACAAACCTTACAAGCCTAACATCCTGAGGTGGTTTTTATGGAATAGAATTTACCTGAGACTATGTGTGTTTGTTTTCATGACTCGTCCTTTCTGTTGTAAAGTACACTGATAAGATTGTTTATATTGTTGTAAGACATCGATAACAAGTAGTTACCAGGATATTATATCTAGATATATAACTACGTCTCCTAATGTACTGTTATTTTTGTGTACTGAAATATTCAATAACACAAGAACAATGATATAAGTATGACCGGGTTATGATTATAAACTATTACTTATATTTGGCAAGCCATATCATGATGGGTTTTGAAGAAAAATGGGGTTATTGCAGGAACTCCAATAATATAAGAACAAGGTTTTAGCAGAGCACAGGCACACTATGATACCAGGGACCCCAAGACCATAAAAATAAATAAATCAATAAAAGAAACCACAAAGTAGAAATTACTGCTCAGTAAACAAATAAACAAATTCAACCACAAGACACAGTTTTGACCCGTCAACCAGTTTTAAGGTACAACTTTAATATGGTTAGATTTTTTCATAATTGGTTGCTGTTTTATATTAGTGTACAGTACATTACCGTACAAGACTAATGAACACAACTAGTCCCAAAGACATCTTATTTCAGAATGCGGTATGACCCAGCCACTTAAATAAACTAGTAACATTATTAACTCAGCTGGAGATGAAATACTTTTGTCTACCTGTCATAACTACACTGAAGTTCAACTAAAGTTTTTTCTCAGAACGAAAACTACAGTTCATACAACTCTTGAAATCTGATAATCACACATCAATACCTACAACTCACATTTTGGGTCCTCTTTGAAAACTAATATGGTAATCAGTCATAAAGGATGTGCACTATATACTCCGTATACTGCTTAGAAAGAAAAAATATCAAAATCTAACATTAACTATATTTAACATGTATCTAGTTTGGAGTCAGAAAAATGAAAGACTGCTGTTTTTCAGTGTGTTTGGTATAGAAATCAGTCTCTGAGTAAGAAAACAGTACTTGTTAATAATTGCAACAAGACTGCTGAGTCAGTGGTATGAAAATCAAGGCAAAAGCAAAAAAACCAATTTTTTTGTGCATAAATACTGCGACATGTTAATTACAAGCCAAATTATTTTTAATGTGTCTAAATTAAGCCTACAAAAATGAAGAGGACATCTTCATTTCTTAATCTCAGCAGTGAAACTGAAACAGAAAGCAGTAACATAAGCTTTTTTACAAATGCAGCAGATGTTCTGATTTCTCTGCTTTGGAAAATTAACTCAGTCTCATCTCTGGATCACAGAAACACATACTAATTCTAAGCTTAAACACATTATAAACTAAATCAGAGGTAAAAACTAATTTTTTCTCTTCAATAGCCATTTCAACAAATTAACATATTTCATTTGCAGTTTTTGCAGGTTGATTTTCTGATTTATATCTTTTCTCCTGTCTTGTTTCTTTTCTTGTTGATTTATCATAACTGTCCTTTAAAAAAAATTCTTTATAAAAAGAATCTATTTCAAAAATGAAAAATGTATGAATTTTTTTTTTCTGAGAATACTACAACATAAACTCTTTCTGTACACTTATTTTGAAAGAATGGCTTCTTCTATTCTTTGCAATATACAAGTGTTACTAGCACCACACTGAGTGAATATGAGTAGCTGTAAGGCAAAAAAAGATATGTTGTCTGAAGTGGTGAACAGTACCTGTAACACAGTACTGTATCATTAATGCAAACACTCCTTTGTTATCTTTAACAGTAAACACACAGAGACTTGGGTTTCCTTCTGATCTTCTTAACTTTATTGTATAAAGGTAAAGCAGGATGTCACAAAAAATGGGACTTAGTTACTTCTACATGTCAATTTTCATACATCCATTGTAGTTAGTATGGCTTAGAGCTTCAGCTCACTCTTAAAAACACTTATTTCTCTATTCAGATGCCCACACAGAGCTTTCTAGTAACATCTGGGATGGCACAAGGTATTGCCCCTGGCTTCTACCTGGTGCTTCAAGAGGATATTAGTCATGGATCCTGTCCCATATACATTATTCCATGTGAATGACTTTTTACCCCCGGGATGTTTCAGAGTGTACTAGCTGTATACTTTTAGGCAACTTAATCTTAGCAGTCAAGCAAGGTTTTAGGTATCATAAACCTAACCAAGATCTCTGGGTTTAGTAGTGTATTTCAACAAATATTGCATGAAAATAGAATAGACCTGAGAAATCACAGGTTTCATGAAAAGTTTATTTCTTACTTCCATACAACTCTAGATTACCAGAGAAAAGGCAAGATCTCCACATATGTGGACTTGTTTGGAAAGTTAGCTCACCTCCAGCAATGACTGAAAAAGACATTTCCCTTTCCCATGAGTATCAACGAGAAACACTACTTCAGTCTTCAGCATCTGGTTATAAGTAGCTTTGCTAGGTAAAAGCACTAAAAAGGGAAACACATTTGTTGGCCACTGGTGCACCCCACACCATGATCCTAAAAAAATAATCTGTAATTCCACTGAAAAATGTTTGATCCATGCTAATATTTTTCAAAGTTTACCTTTTTTTCCACACCTTAGGTCATTTACCCGTGAAAGCATAAAACAGGCGTAGGTCTTCAGGACATTTCACAGGGAAAGAAAAAGAAGTAAAGACATTTTAACCTCACAGTTAAGGTATGGCCTGTTGTATAGCAAAAACATTGAATTTAAGCACCTTTGAAAATATTCTATTAATTGAACAGGTTGTCACACAGTGCTTTGTCCCATGAGCCTACCCTCAAAATTGTTCAGAAAGGACATCGCTTGGGCCTACCTGACCATGTACTAGGGCTTTTTATGCAAATGAGACTGTGCAGTGTGGCTAGGGCTACCTGGGTGTCTCCTTACTGTGAAGCTGGAAATGTCTGAAGGACAAAGCCAACAGCAGGAATTAAAACTAGTTTCAAATGCCCTCAGCTAGACCTTGCCAGTGAGTATCTTGATATTTCTTGATACGTTACCTTTGAGACAATACTGGAAATTAATAGTTTCACAGATTTTTATATATATATATATATATAAAGCCAAAAATATTTATGCATTATTTTAGAATACTATGGGTACATTGAACCAAGATTATGTGCATGTTATTACACATTACTGTGTATTATATATATTGTTACATACACATTACTCTATATAGAATTAATTCAACATTTGAACAGAGTATTTTTCCTTTTTATTTCAGAATCTTTATATTCTGCTTACACTTTCCTTCCAAATTTCTTTCATCTGTGAGTCTCTTAGTTTCTGTTATACTTCTGTGTATACATACTCTATGGAAACCTCTTGATTTCCCTCTAACTGCTTTACAGTATCCTCAATAAAGCAACAGTGGAGTTTTAAAATCAGTTGCAAATATAGCCTCTGAATTAATACTTCTTTTTCTTTCTGCTTCTAGGATGCAACAGAATCTGCTCTCTGTGTCAAAATGTATAGAAACTGGGCAGAACCTCACAGATAAGTGGTCTTGGTCCCACATTGGTCATTGCTGAGTACACAACCTCATTTTCAGCTCTTCCATTTAAAAGCTTTCCCCACTAAATTCCAGCTTCTTCAGCCATGCGATGATGCATGAGCCAAATCTGGAAGCGCACACCTAAATCACAAACAGGTGAACTCTGTGTGCTGGGTAGAAACCTTCTTTCCACCATCAGTTTGGAGGATGACCACAGAGCAACTTTTCATCATCTGAGTACACATAAAACTTTCCCTCCAAAAAAACCCCACAACCAGGAATAAAGTGAAATGTACTGAGAAGCAAGGAGAAAAGACACAAAATATCCAAAATGTAGGCTTAGTATCAGCTGTGTGAGCTATCGTTGTCACTGCTAGCTTAAGCGTACCATAGCTGGTTTCTGTAGCTTCCTCGACTCTCTGGATTTTAAGAGTGCTTATTGGCTCTGGAACATCACTATAACTGATCTCTCCGTGTTTCTGGATCAGTGTGAGAACCTCAGAAATCCTCTGGGACCTGGAACAAGAAGAAGTGTGGTGCAGAGTACAGGTGAAAAGTTGCACATGGCCAACTTCACTCTGGCAGTTTCTTGATGCAGGTCCTTTGCCATGGCATCTGTACTGCTTCTGAACCTGAGCTTGGCTAAAAGACTGTATAGCTTGGTTTTGTTTTGTTTTGTTTTGTTTTTCCCCTCCCCTGACATCTGAAGTATTAAAGACCATAAAATCCAGGCTGACTCGAAACAAGAAGCAGTTCAGATAGCTTAGCACCCATAGTACTCACAGTCTGAATCAGATAAAACAACTGAATAATGGAGGGGTTTTGCAGCATTTGGCATTCTGAATATCTCAGAGGATAGATCTGGTCTAGTGGTTACCAACTGATTATCCTGTTGGAAATAAATAAATAAGAATATTTTTTCAAATAAATGGCTGATTATGTTTAAGAAATCTCTCTCTCAGAGAATCTCCTCTTTGCTGTTTTTCCTTCGCTTTTTGAATGAATGAATGAATGAAATAAATGCTGCAGTATTCCTGTGTGAGTCACCTAAGTTATGTTTAAAAAAGCTCACAGGGGATTTTGCAGCCTAATTATTACTCTGTCCAAATACTTCTGACAGCATCATATAACTGGACCCAGCTGTCCTCCAAGTTTCTATGTCTCGCAGGTGGCTACTTTGCCACAACCATTTTTCCAGTTTGAAATGTAATAGTATCAATTCTCAATGTTTGACAATCAGATATAGAGAAAGAGCATTTAGTGACATAGTTTTACACGTGCAATTAATTTCATGGGGTTTAATTTTGCAGGAATATATAACCCTAGATGCAGTTTTACACTATGAATAGGTGAGAGTAAGTGGTAGAACTCTGGCTAAATATCTCCTGTGTTAGCACACTTTACAGTCAGTGGAAAATACGGTCCACATATTTTCCAGACTTTTTTTTCCTGATTTCCCTAAGCCATTTTCAATTTAAGTGGTCACTGTAAAATAAAGACCATAGTAACTTGTAGACCACCCATGAACGAGAAGTGAGTTTTCTGTCACGGAAGCAAGTAAAATATTAATAAATACATTGCCTGTTGTAAACTGTAAACTGTATCTTTGGAAAATGTGAAAGTAACTTACAGAACATAGTACTAACATTTAGTCTCAAATAATGACTTTAGGTACAGAACAGCAAATACTGTAATTTTAAGAGAAAAGGAAAGTTTTATTCCATAATTAGTATTAATTTTCAAATACTAAGCTAATCAAACACCTCCTTCAGTATACTGGATACTTAACATGCTATAAGGTAGATTTGCAAAGCAACAGAACTAAACCGATTCAGTGATTTTAAGAACACAAACTTTTAAAAAGCAAAAGAAAACTATTCTGGATTTTTAAACATCATTTAAAGTACTGTACTCTGGAATATATTCTGACTGAAATAGACATATTCCATGTCTGTCTGTCTGTCTGTCTATCTATCTATCTTTAAAGATACAGTTCTGAATGGGTCTGAACATCACATATATTACATAGTTTAGTGTAAGTAAACTTTTACATTTCATTCCAATAGCAAAACCTTAAAAATACAGATATCTAACAGTACAAAACCAAAACATATCTTCAATGTAAGTCCCAGTTCTTTTCAAACACAACTCATGTTAGTTTATGATTTTAATTTTTGATTGATGATATGATTACGGGTTTTTATGATCTGTAAGTGAATATACATCTTTAAGATTGATTTTGAAAAACGGAAGCCCAAACAACAGAACATATAACTGTAAAAACACTTAGTGACTATAAAGCAAATTTGAATTTGCAGATCCTGGCACAAGCCTAACTTTGAAAATGCAAAGCATCACTCAAATAGCCATTTTATGGAATAATTCAGTTATCACAACTCACAGTTTCCATGAAAAATATTCTAGCACTAAGTACATCAAGGTGGATACAGTTCTTATTTAAATTTTTGCTTTTCTGTCAATGCTTTTAAATTATGTAAAATGAAACTTTTGCCTCTTTAATGTCTCCTTTTTATACTCTGACAAGACTTCTCAATGTTTTATTATCTGATAATACAGTAAACTGGGCAAAAGAGGGTGTAAAATTCTCACTTCTCATGAAGTGCAAACAGCTGTGTAAAACATTCAAGGGCACAAGATCAATTCATGGAGGAAATTACTGTACTAAACTACAATACACACATACAGAAAAATGCCGTATTTGAACATGCTATATAGTATAACAACAGCTGATTTTATACTAACCTGTTCAACAGGAGAAAGAAGGTGAAATTGATTGGTTTTATTTAGCAAAAAGGAAGAGGGGAAAAAAAAAGCCATATCAAATATGCTTAACAAAGGAATAAATCATTGACACATGGCTACAAAGTTAGAGGCGTATGTGAGTGAGAGTTTCAAGCTCTAAACTGCCCGTGTTTCTAAGATTCAGCTTCCTCAGACTATTCATAAATGCTCCTGAAGAAAATATCTATAAAGCAGGAGAAAAATATGTAGGTTTCCTGTTTTTCCTCTCATCAGAGCCCACTAGAGAAGAAGAATAAATAGGTAACCCCACGTTTCATAAAATGCCTAGTGAAAATAAAATAATAATTTAAAGAAACCTCTTTCTTTTTTACTGAGTAACACATTGAGGTATTAATTATCTTCACAAGGGCTGAAAAATAATCTCTTAAACTACAGTTAGTCTTCCTAAAATTATCTCAGTTTGCAGAGGGACCATTTTGTAAACCTTAATAGAAAAGAAAGATGATGATTTTCTTTTTCTCTTTTTTTTTTTATTTTCCCCCCTGAGCCACACGACCTTATGCAGTAATCAAGTTATCCTCTGGCAGACACACAGGAACTGATTTATCTGCTTAAAGCTAATACTACCAGAGACACCTGAGGTTATTCAAGACATTTCCTTGCTGTTGATAGGTATGACATGGGGGCTACAAAAGATTAACACTGTCTCTCTAGCAGCAGTTAGAGGCAAAACTGGATACCTCAGGGTGTCTAAGATATCTGTATGATTACTTTCAAAAACTATATTTTAGGATATCTTCTCAATGAGTTAAACAATTTCATTACTAAGGTGAAAATAGTCAGCTTCTGATTGAAAAGCAGCTGACTCCAGGCAAAACTGAAATGATTTCTGACAGACAGAAGAAAAAAAATTTGAAAAAATCTATAAGGTACTGAGTCAGTACTTTCTATTTACTTTCTGTTTATGATTTATATTTTATAGATTTATATTTGTATTTTATAATGTGACTGGATAGTAGCAAAGAAACATCCTCTCTTATAGAAAGACTAAATCCTGACCTTGAGATAAGGCACCTGTAACGTTTAGAGTAAGATTAATGTAGTTATGTCTGTAGAACACATTGTTTTATTTATGTTCAAATCAAAATTTGTTTGACAGATCCTTTCAGCTCCTGTGTTCCTTTAGGACAACACAAATTGCAGGAAGATTAGATGAGGCTTTGAGGTAAAAAAAAAAAAAAAAAAAAAACAACCAAAAAAAAAAACCCCAAACCCAAAACAAACAAACAAACAAAAAAAAAACCAAACACAAAAAACTCCCTCAGTCAAAAATTGTGTAATCCACTTAAAAATTAGGTGAATTAAAAATGTGTTGTGTTTTGTTTGCTTTGGGGGGGTGGAGTCGTGGGGGGTTTCAATAAAACCTTCCTGAAACAGTTTTTGACTACATTCTTTCTGTATGGCTTGTATATTCTGATCTTTTTAGCAAATATTATGAATATGATAACTTTGCATGTTTCTGGGAAATAAAAGTCGAGTCAGTATGACAGTAAATTTCTGATATGCACAGATTACAGGAGGAAAAGCAATTATACAACAGAGAGAATGATGTTGTAGGACAAGTAGTTGAGTAAGGCAAGAAGGGGGAAGAAGTGTAATAGTTTGTTTTGTGCTGCTTCTTCGTCATAAAAGGTTTTATTATTCCTAACATGACAAACACTAAATGTCTAGGAAGCAAACATTTCCCACATAACAGTGAGAAATCCCTTTAGCAAATAAAGAAAATCTACCATGCATTAAAACTGTATGTATCTACAGTATACCCTTTTATTTCCAAAATAAAGAGGGCCAGAGCCTGTCTGGTATGTGCTGGAGAATTCTCTTTCACTACTAATTTATTAGTAGTCATTATGTTCGATTATTATGGCCACAGAGAGTGAAACAAAACTAAACAGCTCAAATCTGACTATACAGTCAGAAAATAACCTTTTTCCTCTTTATCTTTTCATTGGTTTCCCAGGCAAAGTCCTGGCTCTGTTCAGTGAACTTTCCTGCCAGTTTCTGGATCTCACATAGCCTGCCAGGTCTCTCCTAACACACATCTGCTGTTGTACTGATTCCCCTCAGTGACCTGCTGGGCTATCAGATGCTGGCTCAAGTTACCGATCCTGCCAACACAGGACGTGCTGAGACTGTCCGGCTGCTGGGTTAACCCTGGCTGTGGTACTCTACCACTGCTGCTTCTGTCTGGTTTCCATTCAGTGGCCTGAATTGCCTGCTGCATCACTTCTTTCGTCTCAAAAACATGCAGAAAACTTCTGAACACACCTGTGCAAGGAGTCTACTTAAAGAGTGAGGTATCTTTGCTCATCATGTTGGATTAATTCTTATCTACCTTTCGATGTCTCCTCTGCCTTTGATTCTTAATATTGATTATGCACTGCACTATCTCCTGATCTGAATAGAAATAACAGTGTGTTTGGATTTGCACTAGAATTTAGCACTGCTGAGCTAATGTAGCTGAAAAAGAATTGGCTGAACACTATTCTGACATGTGCATTAATCACAAAACTGCTACTTGCAATAAGTTCCTTGTTACAATTTTGTGTTGAAGAATCCCAAACCTGCTGTTTCCTTTTCTGCTTATTAAAACCAGAAAAGTTTCCAAAGGCTGAGAGATCAAGCAGCTATCTGCCTTCAGAGTAACTCTACTGTTCACCAACAGCCAGCTCACTCCTCTGAGCAGTTAAAATGTTGAACTGACAGAGCTTGGTACACACTGCAGCAATGTATTTTCCCACCAACTTCTGTATTCAGTAGAGAAAATTATGTTTTCCTGGACCTTGTGCAATACCAAATCATTTTTTTTTAATGAGTCAGATGCTCAGTTACTGGTTGTCCAAGTTACATATCACAACATGAGAGGGAAGAATAAACAATTTTCTAAAAAAGATTTACTTGTACAAATACTGTTTTACAAACACTTGCCCTACAGATTCTATTAGGAAAATCAGTGCTAAAGAAAAAAATACAGAATAACATATTTTTTATACATACTCACACTCTAATTCTGTGTGTATGTATAAACACATATTTATTTATTTTAAGAAGTAATTTTCTCAGAGGTTAACCATGTTTTTATACTGTAAGTGTTCATAGAATACACAGTTTACACAGCATATAACCCAGCGACAGATCACAGAATATATTACTTACCAAAACTGTTGGTCCAAGAAGTTAAACAATTTCACATTTAATTATAACAAAACTGCATGGCCACACTTTTCAGCATAAATTCGATTCAGTCTAAATGATACACCTGTTGTTCTTACTGTGTGGTTTAGGTAGGTTTATTACTTCTTGAGTGCTAGCAATGTATTTTATGCAGTAGGGGTAGAAAAAGAATATGCCCTGAGATTCTACTGCAAATTAGTTACTGCTGTCCTAAGGTCTTAAAAAATCTTTTTTTCCCAAGCGGGGAATCTTTTTAATGGGATTCTGTGAAAAAGCTCTGCTGGACATGTGGGTCATATGACTGCAGGAATCAGAATTGTTAACAACTTGCATTTTAAAAATACATTTTCAATTCTCTGTTTGTGTAATGGTTTTGAGCCTTCAGGGTTTACATTTTCAAAGGTTTACTTCTTCTAGCCTAAGCACTGGAAACTGTGCTCTTTTTTCACGACAGCAGAGATGCTTCTGTAACTAAATCATTCTAGAAGCTAGGAATTAAGGAAGATGTATTTGAATATGTGTTTATGTATATGCATTTTATATAAATATTTATATAAATAATATACATGTTTGTATATATATATTCTAAATATAATGAGAATATAGACCTACAGGCTGTATCTATTAATGCTACTCTTTGTTCCTTGGTGATAAGTTGCTCATCACCACCACTAACACCATCACCTTGGAAATACCCTTGGTTCATAATAAAAATATGTTTTCTTCAAAATCAGTGTAAGCATTTAGAATGTAAACTTTAAAATTTGACAAAGAATGTTGATTTGTTTTAGAAATTTTCACTTTGCTCTCAAACAGTTTTTGTAGTGTTCTACGTTTACATTATTCCCAAATCATAAAATGTACATGAATGAGAAAAATCTACAAAAATAATAGTATATCCGTGTCACAAATGGTCATGATCACGATGCTAATCATGACTGTTATTTGATTATTTCTCCTGTATGCTCTCTGAGCTCAGCCAGAACAATCCTGTTGCTGGAGTATATCTATCAGCTTGTGATATAGCAGAAAGGAAACTGTTTTCAGGGAAGAATCCATTATTATTCAACAAAGAAAACAAAAGACTGGAGTTTCATTACCTCCTGAGCGCACAACTAGTCATACACTCTTTTTTTTTTTTATGTATCTTCTGTGGAATAAATATTTCAGTATCGGCCTTATTAGTCTGGAAGAGTAGACAAGATTTCAGGAATGCAAGTTTTTTTCTCCAGCTATAGTACTTGAACAAATAAAAGTTATTACTCATACTTACAAACTTTGTTTCCCTATACCCTTTGACCATCACAGACACATCCCTACGTTGTTAGATCATGACAACTACAATAATTCAAGGTTCCTATCTGTAAGTAGCCCCCTTTTTTACATTAGAATATACTTTTCACAATATGTAAATCAAAAGTAAAAGATTTTATTTTCTGTGACTTATAATATTAATGATTAACTGGAAAAAAGAGTATATGTGAGAGTGTATATATACATGTATATATATATGTACACATTTTGGTATGTCACATGTTCCTATAGAGCTTTGGAATCTGTTGATGCAAACTTGTGGTTTCTGAAAAAGAACTGACTACAGGCCCTGAAATCATAATATTTTAACTAATGTTGTGTATAGTATGCAGACTGTCAGATGGTGTCTTCCATAATTGATTGCCCTTCCAAAATTTTTTCCAAAGTAGGTTATACTATCTGATAGGCAATAAATTACAATGAACTGAGTTTTCTTACTGAATTCATAACGTGTCTGATCCTTTGTTGTTTACCTTTGAGCAAAATGCCAAAGGATCGGTTACTTGGGGCCCAACACGGTTGATAAAAACCTCCTTATCAAAAAATTTTTTTTACTTACACATTATGTAGAAATGAAATTAAACTGAATAGCTGGTAATGCTTCATTATTCTTTTATTTTAAAGGTAATTATAAATTATGTTTTCACTGAGTGACTAAACTAAGCTGTGATGTAAATGTTAAATTCACTAAGAGGGAGAAAGAGACATTCCAAAGTGAAACTGTAACAAAGTATTTATTCACAAATATTCATTTAAGATAGACTTATAAAAAATTTTGTAGGGAGGAGTAACAACCAGAGCATAGCAATCATATGTCAGTAATTATTTTGTCAGTAAAATATATTCTTTAGATTTTGTGTTTGTACTCACAGCCTCCTGTTTTGCCTGAAACATCCTTTATATCACAAAGCTCATAAAATATTGTGAAATATTTCAGATTTTATATTACTTCTGTTAAACACACTTTGCATTTAACCGTTTAGTGAAAAATATCTCGTCAGCTCTGATTTGCATAATGTTTTCTTATTTTACATTAGAACAAGAATAAATCCAGGGAAAGACAGAAATAAAATTTTCATCAGGAAAGAAAAATTGTCATCAAGTTTTATAGTTCTGAAGTCTAATTTTCTTTAAATTGTTCTTGATAAATAACTGTATTTCAGTCAATACTACACTATTACTGTAAAAGTATTAAGGCTCAAGACTCACCACCACCATTCGTGGTATTATAAATTTTGTCTGATGTGCTACCCATTCCTTCTGAGATGGATCTATAAACAAAAAGATATTGGAATGCTGAAAATCAAGATAATCAACGAAAAAGAGCTGATGTTCTTCTCCATTTTCAGTAAAAGATAGGATGCTCTGTCATATGAAACTCCAAATGCTTGAGACACCACAAGCTTACACAGTAAACATTTCAACAGTGATTCAAGACTGAAGGACAGCCAACATCTGTAGTCTCTTTCCTTGGCATGGCTTTAGGTCCGCAGGGATTTCCCAAGAGCATACAAGTCTAGATGCAGACAGTGCTGACAACTGAGGTTAAGGAACAGACACATAAGAAAACATTTAATCAGGTCAAACATGTACTAACCACAACAAATGGCACAGAAGTTACTGAAACTTTCACTGGGAAAGGACAGGAACAGTGGCATTGTATGCTAGTTATAAAATTAACATTTTTTTTTTTACCCAACAGAATCTTAAGGAATACACATTTTAGCGTGAGCTGGTCACAGCTCCCATTTTTATACTGCTTATCAATCCCTTTTGTAAAATATTGTGAAATTTTCTATGACTCACTTTGCTGATCCTGTGACATTCATTGAGGAAAAGGTTTCAAATTGAAAGAAATGCAGCCATTTGTACCATCAAAGTTCACCTAGGTTTGCTTGAGATGCAAGCTTTTACATGTGTGTGCAGAGTGAAGCATGCATATGGGGACACCCACACTCTTTCACACAAGCACATCTTTCTTTTCTGACTGTTGAATTTCTCAGGCGTTGGCACCCTACCTGCATAATGGAAGATAACCGATGTGCAGCCAGGCCAACTTGTCTATCCTGTGGATAACCCCTGAATCAGGCCTGGCTTTGGGTACCTGAAGTATCAAGAGAAGCAGGGATGACAACAGGGAGGTGCTTCACTTTCCTGACCTCTGTAGCATGCACAGCCCAAGCATATGCCTCTCCTGAACAAAATTTATGAGGTAATGACAGTCCTATGCAGAAAGCTCACATCTTACTCATTTTGTAATGCAACCTGTGTGTAACAGCTTTGCATATTCAGGTTTTCAATTTTATGGATCATATGTAGCATTTCAAAAACAGGCCCTTATTTTATATGTCTGCATATAGTACAGGATGTGAATGTATATAATGCAGTGTATGCACTATGAAATGCACTAAATTTATTTAGAAGAGTAATTTGGAATCTGAAGGAGTGCAACATTTGTCCTTTTATTTGTCTATTTGGGTTTCTTCTATTAAAAAAGTAGTTTTACATTGTATTTTATCATATACACAAGGAAAATTGATATTAAATAAATTCACAGTTAAAAAAAAAAAGTAGGTTTTTTATTATTATTTTTGCTACTTTAACCTCCTCAATCTGACAGTAAGAAGGAAAGAAAATGGTGGTGAGGGCAATTTAAGCATTATGACATAAGCTGAAACTTCATGTTTTGAAGGAGTCCAGTCACACAACTTGAATTACAAATTTTGGATTCTAAAGGAAAATTGTTTTCAAACAATATATCCTCATATTCATTATTACTTTAAAAATTACACAAAAGTAAACATTATTTGACCAAAATTCAGGAAACCATTTGAAACTGAATTGAATAACAAATAATAATAAAAAAACCCCAACTCCCACATCTATTCAGTTTTAAGTATCATTAATTTCATTTGTTCTTTTATTTTGGATTTTTGTTTTCTTCAAGTCAGCTATAAATGATTTGCATTTGGCCTCATATTGTTTCAGTACAGTGACACACAGCTTCATTGTATTCAGGCAGATAACTATTGGGTAAATTTCTTATTTTCATCTATCCCCAAAGCTCTCTATTTCACATACAATTTCAGAAGTGCACATTGCTGACAATAACAAAATCTAAGTTTGAGTGATCACGGCATTTCTCTTAAAATTATGAAATGTCAAAATTCAAAATACTTCAAAAATGCAGAAATCTGGCAGGAATCTAGGATGAACTAAGTGTCTCCCCTAGGACGCTCCTCAGAAGTACCAGTTCAACATAGGGCATACATCATCAACTTGATTTTGCCAACAGTAAACAGCAGTAAGTATGTATTTTAAAACAATTAAAACAAAGCTACATGATGGTATCTTTGGTAGCAGCCCCTTAAGTTATTCTAGAAACTGATAACATCAATTTCACATGCTCTGTTAGTATCTTCCCTACACCTACTTCACTCTTCAGGGTCTCAAAGTCCCAGAGTCCAGAAGAACAGTTAGTCAGCTTTGCCTCTAACGGTTGAGACCTGTTCCATTCCCAAGATGTCAACACACAAGCCAGCTGAGGTTGAGTTTTATTAAGATTTGACATCCTTAATATTTCTATGAGTCCAGAAAGTGTTATCATTTCTATTTGCAGAACAGCAAAATGGGGTACAGAAATAAAGTAGCAATCTGTGAAAGCATTGGATACTAAAATGCTTCCATGCTATGTTACACTTGGACAAACTTGTGTTTGTTTTGTAACACTCAACTTGGTCTTCATCTGAAAAAAGATCCTTTTTTTGTAACTAGAGAACACATCTCAGTTACAATTGCACATTCATAATTATCACAGACCACTGAGAGCGCACATGATTAAAGAAACTGAAATACATGGTGGTATTTGTGGAACTTCAAAATAGCACACCTGAAAAAAAGGGTTTGGAAAATGTTTGTAATTGTTGTGTTTTGGGCCAGATTGGTCCAATCAGGCAGAACGACAGATGCTCTACCCCATCTCTTTTCTCAGTGAGAGGAGGGATAGAGAGGGACTTAGGAGTTTAGAAGGAACTAAACTACTTTAATGAAATATTAATAATAAAATAATAAAAAGGAAATACAAAACCATATCAAGCTCCCAGGATGACAATCACGTCACCAGCAGGCACTGGGGAAGTCACAGACTGGGCTCAGTGGCTGATGGGAACTGGATTCAGGATCAGGATCAAAGGCACATGAACAGACAGAGTCCTCCTCGGATGTCGGCCATTGAAGAAAGAGGCTGACCCCTTTGATCCCTCAGCTTTTATACTGAGCATGAGGCAGATGGGGTGGAATACACTTGTTGGTCAGTTTTGGGTCTCCTGTCCTGTATGTTCCTCCCCACAGGTGTGACCCCTCCATGCTCTTCCGCTTCCAACCCTCCAATGGGGCAAGTAACAAAGTTGGCTGGCCTTGGTTGTTATAGCAATAAGTATAAGCAGGAGCCTCTCTGCATCCCATTCCTTGGCACCAACTATAAACATGGGTCTTATCACTCTGGGAGCGAACAGTTTCCTGCACAACATGCTGTTAATTTCAGCAGTTAGAAGAGGCCTAGCTAAAAAGTAAAGTTACTGAGCAAAATGGTCCTGTTTTACCTCAAACCAGGACAGCAATAAATTACAGAGGGCAAATGAAAATATTACTCTGAGCCAACTAATTAGAACTGTTTACAGATCTTACTTTTTTTTTTTTTTCTGATTTGAAAATAAAGGGAGAGAATTTAGATATACTGGCTCTATATTCTGATCTATTTGCAAATGGGAATGATCATGATAAGACCAAATGCCTGTTTCAGCCATGTCCCTGTACAGCCTGTGAAATACAAATGATGCTTTGCTATTTTAGAGGCTTTAAATAAAGAGCCTCCAGCTAATCCCACAAACAGTAACATAGAGGTTTAGTTAGGGAACATAAAGTCTCTGATTCAGTTCAAAGATACAATCTGGCTAACAAGGGGTTGAACCTTAAGAGACTACATGCTTAAGAAAAGGAGAATTAAATGGGTAAAACACTATAAAATGTGGAATCCACAACAGCTAGCTCTAGGTCCTTAGTGCTCAGGGCCACTCTGACATGTGCAGTGTATATGAGCAGACTTTGGTGTCTCAAAACTGACTGCAAAGAGCTAGGCTACAACACCAGAAGGAAAAATTATGGTAAATTTCCTTCATACATGACTATCTCAGTAGATTTCTCCATCTAAAGACCTCCAGAAAGGCTGAATCCCAGGCCTCTATATTGGCTGTGAAGACTGCAGGCAATGGGCGGTTGTTCCTCTCCTTGACTGGCTATCAAGGAGCACTGATCATGGTGCTGGTGTGCAGTGAGGCACCTCCTCTAATCCTCCCAAATGGGAGAGTACCATCTTTTCCTATTTACCTTCCAATTTTTCAACCAGTTATAGCAAATTAGTAGATTTTGCTGTTGTTATTACTTTTATTTCATCTGTTTATTTCAATAACGATTCTGACAATGTTAGTTTCCTTCCTCATTCACTTCTACACTGTTTCTTAATGTCTGTCATCATTTTCCAGAAAAAAACCCAAAACTGATTATATTGATCTATGGATCCCTGCTGTTCTACTTCTAAATACTAAGGAACATGTACTAGTTGATACTATGACCATAGGGGTAAAGTACTCATACCAAAGAAGAAAGATGTTTTGGTCCTAGGTTTTGAAGATGAAGGAATAGGAAAATGTATCACCTAAAGGGTACTCCAGGAAGGTCTGAATTTCTTCCATACAGTAAGATTCAAGTTACAAAATATATGCTAATACATGTTAATTTGAAGTTATCATTAACAAAAAGGAAGCTGACTCAGGACTAAAAGTTACGTTGACTTTTCTGTATTATTTGAACTTAATTTTTATAAGTCAGTATATCTCTGGTAATAATGTCTGATAATAAACCTCTGATGAAAACTGAGTAAAGCTCTGATGATAGCTCTGACTGATAAAAGTATTTAAAATGTATTATTCTCTTCCCAATTATCTGACCTCGATGAAGATCATTCCAGAATAAATCTTACAGACATTTTGAATATAGAAAATTTCTGCAGTTGCTGGCACACTGCAATGAAGAGACATGCACACAAATATTGGATACAACTAAATTTAACAACCTGTTATTAAAGCACTTAATCTAAGATTTGTTCTTCATTTAATCAGCTACCCTGAGATGTATGTAACATAGATGAGATGACTGAAGATGCCACTCCTCTATTAATTACAGAAAGATCTAAGAATAGAACAGACATTTAACTTTCAGCTGGTTAAGCTAAAATGAAATCATAGAATCATAGAATCATAGAATGGTTAGAGCTGGAAGGGACTTTAAAGATCATCTAGTTCCAACCCCCTTGCTATGGGCAGGGACACCTCCCACTAGACCAGGTTGCTCAAAGCCTCATCCAACCTGGGGCATCCACAGTTGGGCATTCACAACTTCCCTGGGCAACCTGTTCCAGTGTCTCACCACCCTCACAATAAAGAATTTCTTCTTCATATCTAATCTAAATCTACCCTCTTTCACTTTAAAAACAATTACCCCTCATCCTATCACTACACTCCCTGATAAAGAGTCCCTCCCCATCTTTCTTGTAGGCCCCCTTTAGGTACTGGAAGGCTGCTAAAAGGTCTCCTCAGAGCCTTCTCTTCTCCAGGCTCAACAACCCAAACTCTCTCAGCCTGTCCTCATATCAGGGGCTTCAGTCTTCTGAAGATCTTCATGGCCCTCCTCTGGACTCACTCCAACAGGTCCATGTCCTTCTTATGTTGGGGGCTCCAGAGCCGGACACAATACTCCAGGTGAGGTCTCACGAGAGCGGAGTAGAGGGGCAGAATCACTCCCCTCAACCTGCTGGCTATGCTTCTTTTGGTGTAGCCCAAGATGTTGTTGGTTCATATTGAGTTTCCCATCAATAAGTCCTTCTCCTCAGGGCTGCTCTTGATCCGTTCTCTGCCCAGCCTATATTTGTGCTTGGCATTGCCCTGAGCCATGTGCAGGACCTTGCACTTGGCCTTATGCAACTTGATGAGGTTGGCATGGGCCCACCTCTCAAGCCTGTCCAGGTCCCTCTGGATGGCATCCCTTCCCTCCAATGTGTGAAGCATTCCACACAGCTTGGTGTCATCAGCAAACTTGCTGAGGGTGCACTCAAATCCCACTGTTCATGTTACCAATGAAGATATTAAACAGTACCGCTCCCAGTACCAAGCCCTGAGGAACGCCACTCATCCCTGCTGACCACTTGAACATCGAGCCATTGTCTGCAACTCTTTGTGTGCAACCATCCATCCAATTCCTTAACCACTGAGTGGTCCATCTGTCTAATCTCTGTCTCTCCAATTTAGAGACAAAGATGTCATGCAGGACAGTGTTCAAAGCTTTACACAAGTCCAGTTAGATGATGTCAGTTGCTCTTCCCTTATCCACCAACACTGTAACACCATCGTAGATGGCCACCAAATTTGTCAGGCACGATTTGCCTGAATAAAAAAAATGAACCCATCATTTTCTCTTTAAGAAAATAATAATGCAAAAGGCTTCTTGCTGATTTTCTTCACAGAGAAGTCTACATTAGTGCTCAGGCAATAGGCATTTTCTTAGCAATGCCCCTGGGAAAATCTGTTCACTGCTTTGTGTCTCTTTTTCTGTCTTTTACTTTCCATAAGATCTAGGGAGCTTCTCTGGCCTGTTTTTATGTGTTTTAAGATATACTAAAAGTGTTAGATATGAGGCAGGTATTCTTACACTGTGTGGTTTGCCTAGTTTATTAATTCAGGTGCTAATTCTGGTTATTCAATATAATTGTCACTCACATGCACTTTACTCAAGAATAATAAAAATATTCTTCTTTTTTTATTATTTCAGCATATACAGCAGTCTTTCATTTTTTAACAAAAATGATTTTTCCAACTCAGTAATTCAAAACCCAACCAAATTGAATCCCCCTTTACAGTGCTTACTGTGAGAGTGAAATTAATATATAAAGCAATTGGATTCCAAATGCTCTGAGGACATGAACAGGAGGAATTTGCAGTTAAAAATATCTCCTTCAAAGGTAATGTGAATAAGTAATAATAGTATTAAGGATTAATTTTTACAAGGTCTGATATGTGATTTATTATGAGTCTTTGTTTCTACTTCAGACTACTCTGTCATTGCAAAGTGGGCCCCATATAGGGTTTATTGTTTGTTCTTGTCCTATTTTCTTTCTTAGATCAGTAGTATTTGTTCAGTGATTGTCTTGTATATAACAATAAAGATCTGTATTCCAACATTCAATTTCCAATTCTTGCATTTTTCTCCAAATACAACTGATGTATATTATGGGGCAAAGATAAATATTGAAGAAGCTTCTAAATTTGAGCCGTCTGGGTAAAAAAAAGGAATAGGGTGAAGTCCAAGAAAATGAAAAAACAGACTGCAATTTTATATGAATTGCCTTTTGTTTCAAAGTGAAAAGCTTTAAAATATCATCAGGGGATTTTGCTTGTTTGTTTTTTTGTTTTGTTTTTTAATTCTGAAGTTGTGTATTTGGAAGAAGTGTTTTGGATGTCCTTCTAAATGAGAATCAAAATAATAAGCAGAGGAATACTACTGTACAGAGCCATGAAATCAGCAACACTATGAAGACACTCTCCTATGTAGAGCTGGAAGTTGCAATGTTTTGAGAAAACCAAAAGGTCTTCAGAGCACTGCAAAAGATTAGGCAGATTGCCTCACTGAATCATGAATTTTGACACTCTCCTCACCCCAGGGAAAACAGTGCTTGTATGCTTGTGAAGGGAATCAACTCGACTAAAAAAAACAAAACAAAACAAACATGGAAAAGGGTAAAATCAATTAGAAATCCAACAATGGAGCAGGCAGCTTTAAGCAGCAAGTCCGTTTCCCAAGCAGCTATCCATCTGTTATCCAATCAACAGCACAACGAAGTATAAAACAAGAACTAGATTTTGCTGTATACACATCCTGGAATGACATCCCATAGATTTATAGCTATGACATTTAACATAAGTAATCTAAGACCCATTAATAAGATTTAAACTCTTTTGTCAGTTACAACATAATAAAGTACAGAGTAGAATAAAGCTTGTAAAATGAAAAAAGTACTAGCAAAATTGCACTAATCTCTGAGCAATGTTAATCAACATGTCTGAAGTTGTTAAAAATAGGTAAACATATTATAAGTCAGATAACCATAGGGTGAGTTATGAAAAGCTTCTTTAGGATTACTGAACAAGTATCTTCTGGGAGAACTGACCTTTTTTCAGATGATCGTGTCATATGGGAAATTATAAATAGTAAGATTTTATTACCTATGTTTGGAGAGTGCAAACTTCTTACACATTTGACAACAACAAGCTACAAAATACTGTTGGGAATATTTCCATGCTTATGCATGAACTCTTCAGGGAGAAGATTTTTTTCCTCTCAAAATATGTTTTTGTTTGTTTCAAAGACTAAAACAAACTCAAGTTTTAACATTCAATTTTTCCATTGGTTTCTCTTTTGCTTTCTAGACACAACACATACATCTCATCTAAACAGAAAGTTATTCACTATGGAAAAAAATGACAGGAAAAATATATGTGGTGTCAAAAACTATAATAAATTTGTCTTTTCTAATGGAGTGATATGAATGAAATTAGAAAGCAAGCAAATAATAACAACCAAAGAGTCACATGTACCTTCTCCATGTTGACTACTGAACCTTTAAGTATTTGCAACATTTATAAGCTATGGGAATCTTCTTTAAACCCAAGTATAAGAACACAATGTGTTAGAATTTGATCCTCCAACACTGAATTAAAACTCAAAATCACCCACCAAACCGAAAACTAGTACTAATATATTAGATAGTGGTAACTGAATTTTCTAGGATATATTCTGGTTTTGTGATTGAGCTGTTTGAGTGGACATTTTGCGGAGGGGGGGGTGCAGATTGCTTAAAGTTTCCTATTCAGCACAAAGAACTACAAAAAATTCAATAGTTACAGCTTTGCTTTCTTTTTTCTTGATACTAAGCCAATTCAAATCAAGCACAATTTGGATGACCAATTTAAAGCACAACAAAGGCAAGCACTTCAGTCCCAGACCACAGAACCAGAACTTTATGCTTATTCTTAGACATAAAAGGGGACAGATCACATTAAATAAAGTTGGTTTAGAAGTTTTCATAACTTACATAAGCAGAAATTGTAATGTTTCCACTCAGGATGAACTATCTTTGTAGTGTTTTTTACTTTAATTGTATATATCCAACATATAACAATTATGCCAGTTATATAGAACCAACACACACTTATAAATGACCAACACATATGATCACATGGTAGACAGAAGTCATGTCCCTAATTTCTAAAACCTTACAAAATCCTATTATACTACTGTGGTGATTGTGCTATTACTGATCCTTCAGTGGCCTTCTTTGCTTGTTGTTTACTGAAAAAATACTATGACATCCATGGCATTTTAAAAACACAGCGGGAACATATATTTGATTGACAGGACAAGGGGCAATGGTTTTAACTGAAAGAGAGTAGATTTAGATTTGACATAAGGAAGAAATTCTTTACCAATGTGGGCGGTGAGACACTGGAACAGGTTGCCCAGAGAAGCTGTCTATGCCCCAACCCTGGAAGTGTTCAAGGTTGGACAGGGCTTTGAGCAACCTGATCTATTGGAAGATGTCCCTGCCCATGGCAGGGAGGTTGGACTATATGATCTTTAAAGGTCCCTTATAGGCCAAACCATTCTATGACATTTGTTTTCAAGAGGAGAAAATTGGTGGAAATAACTGAAAAATACCAAGGAAACAGAAGGGAAATATCCTTCACTCTGAAAGTTGGTCTTTTCATTACCTTGTGATCTGTCATGGGTTTCCCCATGCATTGTATCCCCTGTTTCAACTCCAAGCAAAACAATAGCTGAGGAGGATCACATAGCTATTGTTAGAAAAATGGCAGTATTTTCATTAAAGATACAATTTAATATGCTATTCTATCCCCCTAGTCCCAAATGTATCTATATTTCTTCCCCACCCTTTTCCCAGTCTTAAACAAAGTTATGTGGGGACTATGTGCTATAACTCACAACGTTAGATCAAGGTTTGTACCCAGTTCTTAACAGAAGGACAGAATTACTAAATATATAAATCTAAGTATTATTCACAATCAGATGTCTTATTCCCTTTGCAATTCCTTAGCATTATGAATTACATGATGTATAAATATTTACAAGTAAAAACGTATCTACTAATAACAAAGAGAGCAAAGACATTCTAAACTTTGAAAGATTGCTTCTCAGATTCCAAACCTTATATAGTAGCCACAGAAGATTTATTGGGCTTTAGGTCTAACTTTTCATATGCTTACTAGTGTTAAAGTTTTTTAGTTAAAACAAAGAAAAAAAGCTAAACTTGCAATCTAGCAGATGCTCAATATAGTTGTGAGATATTTCACTATGGATACAGGATTGTTACCACCTGTTTCAACATTTACATCTGCTCATAAGTAGAGCTTCTTCTTCAGTAACACTTGGCAATATCTTAGGAGCAAGACTGTGTTTTGTTTTTTTTTTCTATAGGTGGTTTACAGCTAACAAGACTAAATTGGAATGCACTGCATAGAGCAAAAACCATTCTGCACTCATGTTGTACTTGTTAATGTATTCAGTCTTAATAAAGTAGACTAAGGTGTTCAATAAAATACAGATCTCTAAAAGGATGTTAAAGTAATCTGCTGCTATTCGAAGATACAATTCCCATCACTCAGCTAAAAACTTGTAATCAACAGTTTTGTAATCAATAATTTGAAATCTAAAACCCAACAGCCAAAACCTAAAAACATTCTTACCAGGTTCTGCGCTCAATTTAGTAATGGTTTACCGGAATAATTGCTGCTGGCCTTGCTAATTCAAAAACTATGTTCAAGAACTTCACTGTGAAGCGTATAACCTCTGATATGCATATAATTTCCTACCAGTCAGATAGATCAAAAAAGTAATACAAATGGGAAAACTGAATTGCACCAAAATAATATAATATAGGGTACTTAACACCTTAATAGAACACAAAAGTAATGTAAACATTGGCAAACATTGGTTCAGAACCATAAAATTTATCAAGGTTGCAATGGAGAAAAATATATCTGGACAAATCAGCAGAGATATTAGTACCTATCATAAATTTTACTTATATTTCATGCATTTTATAAAGTAAGAAGTCTTTTGCAGATTTTTTTTTTAATTTCTTAGTAAATTATCTTTAATGAATGCAACCAAGAGTCGTAAATGTTTTCAATAGAAGTTATTTGGTTACTGTTTTTATCTAAAGCAATTAAAGAAAATAAAAGACTTCAACTTCCCCAGATAAGCAAATTTTGTATGTGGAGTTGTTACTGGACCTTTAATTGAAATTATTGAACCATTCCTGTTACAAAAGCTAGATTTATATGTAACTTTGCTAAGCATAAGCAATTTAGAATGAAAATTTCAATTTGCGTGACAGTTTCCAGCAGAATTTATTAGGAAGAAAAAAAAAAAAGGAAGGGAATAAATTATCAACATTTGTAATCAGAATTTCAGTAATTTTTACTGGAGGTTATGATGCTTGATGTGACAGGGGAGGAGGGTGCACTTAATTACCAGTGACATACTTTCTGTAGACTACCTATTAATGTATGTAATTTTGGCCAAATTAAAAACATTGGGATAAGCTTTTGAGTTTTCAGAGATTTACTTCTGGATTTGGCAGATAAGCATCCTAAAGACTATATCTGCAGTACTCATACTTTAACCCTTCACAATTCCTATTTGCTGTTTAAAAGGTGTGTGGGATACAGAAAAAACAGACAAGCCTACTTGACCAAAAAGGATTAAGATTTCCTTCCAAACAATACATGCTTTGAGAATAACACCAGACATAGAAAAGCAGGTGAGGTTTTCCTTCCTATACCTCCATCTACCCTTCTGATGGTGCCAGTTACCTTAAAGATAAAAGTCCCAAATGAAATTTAAGGGGGGTAGTAAGCAAGGAATAGAGAAAAAAGCAACGAAGATGGTACCTTCTTAGAGGAAGCTTCTAAGAAACACAGAACATAATGGGTACTGGGAAGGAATGAAGGAAGGGAGAGAGTGGGGATTACAACTGAAAGTACTGGACAGGAGAATACAGTTTAAGGAGAAGACAGTGCAGGCAGTGAGGAAGAAAAAATCTTTTGGAGTGTAATTTAGTATAGGCAGAGTTCAGTGTTAGGAAAAATATAATGGAAAAGGCTAGCTGGCAGCACAAGATCAAAAGTGTGTGTAATTATGACAGCTGTAAGTACTGATTATTTTCCTCAGAATCAAAAAAAACAGCTGAGTTCAGTGATGGACGAAAAAAAGAAAAGCCTGCAAGTTCTTTTTTACAGACCAGTGAAAAGGTGTTACTTTTACCTAAAATCTATCTCACACTGAAAATAATTTTCTACTACTACCATTGGTTTCTGCGATCTTGAAGAGTGAACATCTTGTTGCAATTCTTACTTTCCAAGCCCTGCTAGTAATGGATTTTTTCCAGAACAACGGATTTTTTCACCTCTTATACAAGTTCCTTTTGGTTTTGTTTCATTTTTTTTTTTTTAAATAGAAAATAATGTGATAAGCAACTAGGTTAAAAATCAGATCGTAAAGAAGATGAGAAATCTTGCATTACTTTAGAACATTTATTTACCTGTTCATACTGAGTGAACACCACGGGATTTTGAGACCCCATATGCCAAAAGGAACTCACTGAACTAGGATTTAAGCTTAACTGGAATAGGGACATATGGTTAATAACAGAGAGCAGAATGGTCCAACCGTAACAGCTGTGGATTGTATTCACTGCTCAAACATCCGCTCTGCCTCTTCCAGAAGTGACATTATGATTGTGAAATGCAAGAAGCCTGCAGGTTAGCTGTTTGTCAGGTAAACCATGATTTATATCTTTCACAGTGATTGAATCCTTCAGAAACATGTGCTTTTTAATATAATATGTAAATGCCCTTGTCATACCCTTCATTTTGGAAAAAGGGAACAATTCCCCTCTATGACCATGACCTGGACAGAACTTCTGTTTTCATGGGTGTTACTCTTGACACATAAAACTAAACCAGGAGCAGCCCCACCTGAGGCATGTTAGAACCATTGGGACAGGAAGAAGGAAAAAATACATTCATGCAAAGGAACCCCCACAGAAGTTGCCTTTGCCTTCCAGACTTCAGCTGCATTTTGAATATACCCTGTATATTTCTTTGCAACTGAACAGTATTTCACCAATTTGTGTCTCAAGCTGATCTTCTTCTAAGTATCCTTCTGTGGTGGTGCAACCACCCCCCCCGCCACCTTTGGCCACTCAGTACTTGGTGCGATTCCCCATCCCTGAGCTGTATACCAGCCTAGGACATGTCAGGCATGAATTGCGAAAAATAAAAGACCAGAGCATTAAGGCACTCCTTAACGTGCCTGGCTCTTGCTTCCCCTATCACTTGGGAATATCATTCCCTGACAGCCCAGTACATTTGTACCTGGATCATGGCCCAAAGGGAGTTGGTACCAGAACTTGCAGATCTAACTGGGCTTGCACAACTGCTGGAAAGTACTGGAATATTCCATCGTCCGAGTTGGGCCAGAGTGGAAAATTACCTGACGAAAGTCAATTATCTCAGATCCTATAAGCAGCGATTCTCGTGAAGACCCTTTGAACTCTTCTGGATCGCAGCGGGCTGTGGCCAGTACCCTCCCATGAGTCAGGACGCTGACTCAGGCAAACTTCGTGAAGACTAAGGACCAGGGCGAGACAATCCTTCTTGAGCCTCAATTACCTCCTGTTGAGGAACGCTGATGCATCGTGAGTATTTACCCTAACTCAGAAGGGAAATTTTAACTATAGGCTAGCCTCTCTTTCATCCACCTCTCCATTTATGTGTTTGTATGCATTAGCTTTATGGATGTGGATGTTCTTCCATTTTCCATGCACGTGCAGGAGTTAAAAGGGGTACTCACACGACTCAGTAAGTCGTGCAATATTAAGAGATCTTCAATCTCAGCAGTTATAAACTGCTGTATGTGCATGTTTGTGTAAGTGTGTGTGTGTGTGTGTGTGTGTGTGTGCTCATATGCTTTGTTTATATGTATATACATTAATCTGAGATCTGTGCTTTGCTCTCATATGTATATGTATTAGTTTCGGATACCTTATAGTAAGTTAGTGTGAATCTTGTCATCTTCAAATCTGTAATCAAGTTGCTGTTCATTTATTTAGTTAAATCACTTCGTAAATCTTTAAATCAGTTAATGATTAAGCGCTGCTAAAACTCAATCTAACTCTAGATCTGCCTCAAATCACTAATAAAACTGAACTGCTGCTAAATCATAACTGTGTCTGATACTTCCATCCCGTGACACCTTCAAAAACATGTAATTTTTTAATATGAAATGACCTCGTCTGTATTTCATTATATGTTGTGATAAAACAAAAGAATAAGATTAACCGCTAAAAAAGTAACAGAAAATGGCTGGATTCAGAGTCTGTTTATTTTGTATCAGCTTTAGATGATCTGCCTATATACATTATAAGCTGCATGAAACACAGCACTTGTGAGGATCTGAGTGCTGCATAGTGTTTATATAAGGTATTTATTATTATGTACAGATATGTATGCCAATCTTTAGAATATAAAATGCATTTGATTTCTGAATTCGTCTTGTTTTGTTATGATTTTTGGACATTTGTACCAAAATTCCAGAAGGTAGTGGCTATTGATTAGCTTGTAGTCAGAGATTCATGAAAATCTTTTGCAGTGTTTTACAAGTTGAATGCTATTAACATAATCACAGTAAGTCGTTGTTATTCAGACAGTATTATATGCCCCAAAACAAGCAGCCAGCTAGTTCCCGTGCAAGGAACTGAAGAAAAGCCGACCTTGTAACAAAGACATTTAACCATACTCAATGACAACATAAACTGGGTCAGGGCAGTTTGAAAACTGCAATAAGTTGATGGAAGTGCAAATTGAGGACTGATTGTCTATGGCACATCTGAAATCTCGTTGGACAGTAGAAAATAACTCAAAGTAGTTCCTAGAAGACTAAAAATGGCTGACTAACAGGGACAGGCAAATGGAGGAAAAAATAAAAGGTCCTGTCCTAACAGCATTGATCAGCATCAAACAGCAAGGAACACCAGAATGAGTGACAAAACAAGACAAGAACCTGGAAACTATTTTAGAAATGTATGACATAATCAAATGTTGCTTAACTGTAGCCTTGTTTATTTGCTGTATATATTAACTTAATGTATCATGTACTTGTTGATAATGATGTCATAAACAGGATAAGAGACATGAAGTATCCATCTATTAGTGCTTTAAAATGTCACGATAAGCTGGGACAGCTTTTTTTTTCACATAAGAAAACCCTTTGACACTAGCTGGTAAACAGCATAAGTTTCGTGTTTTAAGCCTGAAGTACTCACCCAATACATTTTTATATACAGTCAATGGAGGACAAGAGTAATCACCAGAATCTGTTATCTAGCTACCCAAATGCCCACCTTAAATTTATATGAACCCCTTTCTGGAAGTGGATTTTTCTCTCCTATATGCATAAACAGGAGATAAGTTAACTGGCTTTAGGTGCATAAGTCATAGATGCCTACTTAGGGAATGTGAACCTTCTGTCTTGCTGACAAAGATGGGAAAACTGTAATGATCCACCAGTGATATGGAAATGTAAAAGATGGGTGGAGGAGTAACAAAGTAATGAATCATCGGAGAGCAGAGTAAGCAGTGGAGATTTCAGTTAAGTGCTAAAGCCAACCAGTAGCTCTGCTCACAAAGGAACTAATAGTAAGAGGACACAATGTCTTTCTCCAACATAAAAGACAAAGAACCAGACTGGAAGACAGCAATGAAGAGGGACTTTTTATTATTTGGAGGACAGGCTATACCCAATAGAATGTTGGATATTAGAGGACATACTAAATTCCAGGGAATACTTAAAGAGATGAGGAAACTGAGGCAGGGAGAAATATAGAAATTAGATTGTTTATGTCTGACTATACTCTTTTTTTATACTGGTGTAATAGGGAGAGAAACTTCTCCAAGGTCAATGAGGTAAATGATTCACCTAGAAGAACAGATGGTCTGTAAAAACAGAGCACCTGGAAGTTTGTAGTACTAGGCAAAGTCAGAGTCAATATAGACATACAGATAAGGCCATGTCTCCACAGTCAAAAAAAAGAGAGAATCGCAGACCAGCTTCTGACAGACTCATTTTGGTAGATGAGAAATAGTTTAGATCATGAACGCTGACAGACAGCAGATAATTGTGAGTGTGGGTGAATGTTGGAAACTGAACTTCTGAACTGTCAAGCATGAGCCTGCCACATGCTACCTGCAACCAGGAAGGCCTGGCTGCAAATTTTCGTAACACCTAGACAATGAAGAAATGGCACATACTGAGACCTCCAATTAATAAAGAGACCACCATTTAGGAGGCTGATGACACATTCTGCCTCTGAATATAGGTTATTGAAATGGAGAAAAAAAGGCCGAGAAAAAAAGACCCTGGAAATGGAGGCAGATCTATGGAGACAAATGTCATGGAGAACCCAGGGACATCAGTGGTGATGCCTGAGACTGGTAACTTCAAGCAGCTGTGCAGCACAAACCAACATGACTTTCCGTCTGACTTTCCTAGACCAGCAATGATCTCCCTGATAGAAGGGAAGTCAAGATTAATTGAATGAGACTGAGTGGGGAAGTGACTGAGAAATTGCATGTGATCATCAGGTAGGGTAAAAGCTCTACTCGTTTTTAAATAAACCTTAGTATCCAGATCCACTATAGGTTGTCATTTACTCTATCTCACCCATGACACTAGCATCCAGGCTGTTTAGGACTATGTGTTCCTGGGCAAAATTTGTACAGAAGTGGTTAGCGCTGTCCAAATTGGAGCCAAAGAGTAAACCAAGTGGTTAAACTCAGTTCCTGGTTGGTGGTGTTTTGTTTTTTTTTTTTTTTTTTTTTCTTTTTTTATTTTCGTTTAGCAGTATAAACATGCCCATTGGAAGTACTTCCATAAAATTATAGGAGACTGACTGGCCTCCGACCTGAGTGCAGATTTAGCAAGCCTCCTTGAATTCAGCAAATTATTCTTTTTTATCCTAGAACAATAAATCTTAATGCTGCAATCTAGTGAGTTTCTGCAACCAGAATCTATACACTATCATATTTGAAACAGTTTGCTCATATCTTGTTCAGATAGCATAAATTGTAGTCTTACACCTGCTGATAGCACACCTTCTTCTCCCACTTTGACAGGTAAAGACAGGCAAAATACATGATTTGGAATGCGGTTGTTTTATTTTACAATTGCATGTTTCTGCTTTGACATTGTATCATTTCAGGGCCAAATCAGAGTATTGCCTGAGAAGTCCGTAATATGACTTTCTTCTTGCAACAGGGTAAATCTGGAATAAAGCAATTGCCTTCATTGGAGACACCCAGGTTTAAAAAAGAATTTCATTGACAGCTTTGGAGAATGTAGGTCTGAAGGGAAGACTGAATGGATTACTAGCAGTTGAAAAAACTTTTTTTTTTTCTTCCCTGTAATAGCATCTAATCAGCATTTACTATTATTTATGTTAGAGTAGAATTTTTCCTTTAAAATACATAATTTTATTTCCTCCTCACTCATAATTTCAGAGACTAAAATGTCACAATGTATACTGTCTAAGCAGTATAGGGTTGGGGTGGGCATTTCTCTTTATCCTTAGAAAGGAAAAAAGAATGTATTTCCAGTTAGTATAGTATAAACCATGTTATTTTCTGATGAGTTTACTGCTTTTCTATGAATGTATTTTCCTATAAATGTTATTTAAACATGTAAACAAATTAAAACAAGCCTTATCTATTAATCAAGCTGAAATTCTTCCATGTAGGCAGACATCTGATTCGTAAGGCAGAAGACATTCACTGTTCTTCCTTACCAGATATTACCATATTTCCACTTACTAATGAAATACCACAGATGCATTATCTCATACTGAATAGCCTCAAACTTATTTAAATTCCAAATTTTAATTTGTCAGCAATATTCCACATTGAATTTACATTCATTTCCAAAAGCACTATGAAACTTAAATTAGATGAAATCAACCTACACTATTTTTTTCCCCTTGGAAACATGCTAGTAGGAAATTATGTTCTTTGTATATGATCCCAAGCATGGCAGGTTATATATTCCAACATACACCATGAAATTCATTAATATGGAGAGTGTGTGAGGATTAATTTATCTTCTTCTATTTTCTTTCATTCCCATTGGTATAATACTATTTATATGTCTTTTTTCATTCATGGGATTAAAAAATATTATAACCATTCTGTACATTTTGTAACAGAAAGTTGAATGCACAGACACGTTGCACAGAAAGCTTGAATTTCAAGTAAATACTGACAGCTAGGAAATATATTTAATTTTTCATTTATCTAATTGAAACGACATCTCAAACTTTTTACATACAGCTGATATTGCTGTAATAAAAAAAAGTTTTCTTGAAAATATGATTTTGCAGTCAGGGAATGCATTTCTTTGATTTCAGTCCTGTCACATCATTTAAAAAATAAAGATAACCTATTTCCATTTTCCCCTAAGATTGCATAAGGTTGAAATGAAGCTGTCATGACAGAAATGTAAAATGTGAAGAATAGTCTAAAAGATTACAAAAAACTTTCACTTATGCTGTGGCTCTGCCATCAGAGGCTATTTGTTCCAATTTTCATACTGGCAGATGATGCAGGGTATGTCACTATGAGCAGAAAAAGAGCAAAATAGATAGGAGAGTGTACGGGACAGGGAGAAGAAAAATATTGTAGGATTGATCGAAAACAACCCCAAAACAAGCAAACCAACAAATAAACCATTTAAATATAATAGCCTCCTCCAAAAATTACACTGCTAGCAGTCCCCAAATTTAAACAAATAAAATCACAACGGAAGCATGTGATTCTGTCACCATTAATCAACTGTCAACAGCTCTTTCTTTATCTCAAAGCACAAGATTACATGTCTGACCTGTGTTTGAATTTGGTACGTTGTGACGAAGGACAAATAATACTGCTGTGCTCATCTGGGTAGATTTTGTTTTCAGGATGGACTATCTCACAAGTAGGACAATCCCTGGCTACAGCAAAGTGCCACAGCCACTCTTTTATTCCATGCATCAGATGCAGCTGGTCCACAGGCCACGGCATTGCCCTAAATTTGTGAGATAACTTCAAGCCGTCTGTAACAAATACTCTTCATTGTGTGCCTCTTAAAGGTACCCACCAGATCCTTCTCAAGCCTAAGCTATCCTTTCTCTTACAGACCCAGTTTCCAGCCAACCTCAGGCAGAGTTTTCCAGGAAAATATTCTGGATCACGTGGAATCAGAAGTTCAAAGAGAGCAACAGCTGTCTCCTGCAGTCTTCTGGGCATGATTCAGCTACCCAGGCATTGCATATGATGCCATCTAAAAGTTCGTGGAGCATCTTGGGCATTGGCATGAGACTGGTAGACGCAGTACCTCAAGTAAAGAAGATTTGTGCCCTCCTGAAGCAGTAGCTGTCCTGTCAAATAAATCCCATCTTTGGTATCTGAAGGGTGATATAACTAATATGTACCAATCTATATAAAAACAACTTCTTTTTGTTTGTTTCTCTAAGATACGCACCGTAATTGAAGGCATAACTGTGGCTACTATATAAGTGAAATTATGAAGTGTTCACTTAGTCCAACTTTAGAGGGGACTGTGTCTTATGACAGTTCCTTAAATATTGCCTATCTTGCCTGTGAATTCAACAGTTGTAAGCTATAAGAATACTTTACCTGAACCATTGCATTATTAATTTCAGGTAGTTTATTAGAACTGATGTTTCCATGGAGATAGGTTTTTGATATTCATTGCAAATTATACTGCTGCTATTTTATGAACTCTGTGAAAATAATCAGTATTAATTATATGGATTTTCTTTTCACATTCCTTGATAAATATGTTATGATGGTGACACTATTCAATTTACAAGCAAGTACTAGCTACCTTCTTCCAGACTATGTTGCAGTGACTACTGTCAAGCATTTAATATGTTGTTTCTTTTCCTTTCTAAAAAAGCATAAGCAAAGCTAGTGTAGAAGTAAACATTGAGATTCAAAGAATAAGAATGACCTTTCTACAGGGTACATGTATAAACCTACTTCTACTACAGTGTTAAGTTTCAGAGTTAAAATTTGCAAGTAGTTGATGATATGTGGAAGATCAGCAAATGCTCCAAATTGTTTCGGCTTTGTTGAGGCCATGAACTCCATGAACTAAAAGAATGTAAAATTCATCTCTGCTAAGATGGAATTAGGCCATCAGGTTTCAAGGGATAAAAATGGAAATACATAGCACACAAGTCAGTGACAACTACTTTTGAGATATTAAAAAAAAAAGGCAATACTACACTGTTTTCCTTTCTTTTATATATTTTCATCTAATTTTGATGTATAGAGGAAATTCTTGACAAACTGAAAATACAAAGCTTCACAGGCCTCTACTTGATATTTGTAGTTCAATACCAGAGCTAAACACACCATTCAATAAAATTAGGGGTCTTTATTCTACAAAGATATTTCTTTGCATTCTTACTATATATTAAATTCTCTACTCTGCCATATTCTGTAACCAACTAACCATATGATTGAAAGTGGCCAAGAACAGAAATCTTGAAAATGAAGGATTTTTTTCTAATTTGTTTGGTTATCACCTAACATGTTGCAGGCACTATTGTAAAGGAAATACATCTAGAACTGTGGTATAATTGACAGTTTTAGCAAAGGGCTCAGAGGATAATAATTGTACCTCTTTTTTTAAATTTATACAAAAGAAAAAGGTAAAATAAAAGCTAAAATAAGTGTAATTGGCCTAAATATAATAATAATGCTTAATACCTTACTATTGCCATCAGCTCAGGAACAACATGTTGCCATCATTGGGCCTTGTAAAGGGATGTGGTGTCAATTTCCTTGCTTGTATCACTCTTGTCTAGCCACAATATTTCCTGAACTGAGTGTGGAAAGACTGAATAACATTGTATCCATTAGTACTTTTATTTTATAAGCATTAGAAACCAGTAAAATCAGCTTAGAAATATGATTTATTCAGCAGAGACACTACTAAGGAGAGTACAAACATTACTGTGAGTGAGGAGTTTTATAAAATGTTTTTTCATTGAACACCAATCTCATTATGACTTCTGAAATTCAGACAAAAATGACATTCTTCAGCCGAAAGAACTTCCATCAGGATGCATATTAAACTGAGTAAAAGAAAATGCATGTGGCTAGATTTCCCTTATGCTATAAAAAAAGACTCTCAATATTTTATTTACTTTTAAAAGGGAATTGGAAAAAAAAATCTCTTTCCCAACAAAAGAAGAGTATTGTATTGGATAGGTTTCATGGAAATTACCTTGTACCAAATCTAAAAATAATCGTCATTGGTGTGTTTAGTATTCACAATGAGAACCACTTTCTTTTAACAGGCTGATACACAGTTGAATAAGTTTACATTTTGATATCTGAAACAGGATTTACCATTACAATTATCCTCCTATAAAAAAAACTTGTTAGAAATACTGAAATCAAGAAACCCTAAGAGACTTCTGCTGAAATTACAGCTGAAACACATCTAGGGGAAAAAAGAATACCACTTCTTCACAGCACACACAGTACCCAGACACCTACAATTTTCTTAGTGTTCATAGAGAGATAGGTAGTTTTTTCTCATTCAAAATCTTAAAGGTTTTTTTTTTTTATATCTCTTTGCAAGCAGAAAAGTAGACATAAACCAGAAAATTAACTAGACATCAGATCAGTATCCTTTTACCCGCAGTCTCTCTGTTTACCATATTACTTTTAATAAAACTTCACAGTATTTTATTATACTTTTGGTATCACCTTTTACTGGAGAGCATGGTACAAAGTGTGCCTGCTGCTTTTGTTAAACAGCCTAAAAGGACATTACTAAAAATATAACTTTTGGGTATGTTAATATCTATTCCAGACATTATACTGAATAATTACAACTTAAATTAGTCTTGATTATCCTTCAGCTTATAAATTAAAAATTAGGCCTGTCAAAAGAGTATTTGTAAAATTTAAGGTAACACTTTGAATTACTTTATTGAGCTTTACAGTAACTAAATATTTACAGTGTAAATATGTGTGTGTGAGTGTGCGTGCGTGTGTGTGTTTGTGTATAGACAGTGTTTATGTCACAATATTGTATAAGTATTTATTTAACTGATAAAATACAGATGTACACATTTGGCTTCTAACAAAAATTCATTTATAGTGCAGTCTGGGAGCCTAAGGAGTAGTCTGTTACTCATTCAGTACCCACAATTGCTAGATACATTTACAGCTTGAGTATAGGATTAACTACTGCAGCATTTATGGTTAATTGCAGCAGCCCTGATGAGAAGGACTTGGGGGTACTGGTGGACGAAAAGCTGGACATGAGCTGACAATGTGCACTTGCAGTCCAGAAGGCCAACCACATCCTGGACTGCATCAAAAGAAGCGTGGCCAGCAGGTTGCGGGCGGTGATTCTGCCCCTCTACTCTGCTCTCATGAGACCCCACCTGGAATACTGTGTCCAGCTCTGGAGCCCCCAACATAAGAAGGACATGGACCTGTTGGAGCAGGTCCAGAGGAGGGCCACAAAAATGATCATAGGGCTGGAACACCTCTCCTATGAGGACAGGCTGAGAGAGTTGGGGCTGTTCAGCCTGGAGAAGAGAAGGCTCCAGGGAGATCTTATAGCGGCCTTCCAGTATCTGAAAGGCACTTAGAAGAAAGATGGGGACAAACTTTTCAACAGGGCCTGTTGCAATAGGACAAGGGGTAATGGTTTTAAACTAAAAGAGGGAAGATTTAGACTAGATATAAGGAAGAAATTTTTTACAGTGAGGATGGTGAAACAGTGGGATGGGTTGCCCAGAGAGGTGCCCAGAGGTAGATTTGCCATCCCTGGAAACATCCAAGGTCAGGTTGGACGGGGCTCTGAGCAACCTGATCTAGCTGAAGATGTCCCTGCTCATTGCAGGGAGATTGGACTAGATGACCTTTAAAGGTACCTTCCAACCTAAACTATTGCATGATTCTATGATTAAATTTAAATCTTCTAAATACAGACAACCAAAGAAGAACTTATTCATACAGACTGCCTCCACAGGTGGAGAGTTTGCTTCTACTTTAACATCTGTAGTACCATTGGATAAGAAGTATATATTAATCAGAAGTCAACTCAACTAAATTCTAAAATTTCAACACTAGGAACTTTAAATGGGTTTCAGTTCCAAATCATAAACACATAAATTTAGTTCTGAAGGGCAGGTGTCTATGTAGGACAAAGTCAGGTACTCTTCTACTGTAATCAGCTGATGTCTAGAGGAGCATTCAACTGGACAAAGTTAGCCACTCTTCAGAAGTAGTTCCTTCCTTTTTTTTCTCACTGTTTCTTTCTCAGTAGTTAGTATAGGTCAACTATATGAATATTTAACAGCTAAACTTCAGATGAGTTTAAATGTTAACATACAGAAAATAAGTAGGGTGAAGTAACATCCGAGTTGTTCATGTGTTCACTTTAAGTGATTTCTTCATTTGCCATAAAGTTAATTGGAAGTGGTATTTTCACAGTATAAGAATTATCTTTGCTTGAATTTTTGTTTAATTTCTCTTCAACTGAAAGCTCTTAAACCAAAATGAAGCCTCAAATCTGTTTAAAATACATTTTGTTTCAGAAGATGAATTCCTTAAATGTGAGAAAATAAACAAATTTTATATCTTCTTTCCAATAACATCTCAGGAGACATTTTTTTAATTGAGATTTTTTCTTAACTGCAAAGATTGATGTTCTTTGAAAAACTGTATTTTTCATCAGTAATTTCCAAATTCTTTCTTTTTGTGAATTATGCTAAAAAGAAGGTAATACATATTGCAATTTCTTGTCTTTTTCTATACTTTCTAACTCACTCACTCTTTCTATGATTCCTCACCACTAATTTTTTTCCATGAAAAAGGTACAGGACATATTCTAACCAGGTCTTAAGATTAGTGGAGAATGTGAACATAAAATATTTGAATTAACAACCTATGAGACATCTTGACTTCATTTATTCCAGGATAAAATTATTGACATTTCAATCAAAATTCTTCAATAACAAAATATTTTCTAAAATTCTAAAGTTTTCCAATGAAAATTAAAAAAATCCCCACCTCTCAGTGACTGCCAGGCAGTGTTGGCTATTATGGTGTCTCAGTTTCTACATCTTTATTCATTTCTTCATATTAGTTCCTATATTTTCCTGTTCAATATATTCATCAATGAACTGGATGAAGGGATAGAGTGTACCATCAGCAAGTTTGCTCATGACACCAAACTGGGAGGGGTGGCTGACACACCGGAAGGCTGTGCTGCCATTCAACATGACCTGGACAGGCTGGAGAGTTGGGCAGAGAGAAACCTCATGAAGTTCAACAAGGGCAAGTGTAAGGTCCTGCACCTGGGGAGGAATAACCCCATGCACCAGTACAGGTTAGGGGTTGACCTGGTGGAAAGCAGCTCTGTGGAAAGGGACCTGGGAGTCCTGGTGGACAACAGGATGACCATGAAGCAGCAATGTGCCCTTGTGGCCAAGAAGGCCAATGGCATCCTGGGGTGCGTCAAGACGTGTGTGGCAAGCAGGTCACGGGAGCTTATCCTCCCCCTCTACTCTGCCCTGGCGAGGCTGCATCTGGGGTCCTGTGTCCAGTTCTGGGCTCCCCAGTGCAAGAAGGACAGGGAACTGCTGCAGAGGTTACAGCAGAGGGCTACAAAGATGATTAAGGGGCTGGACCATCTTTCTTCTGAGGAAAGGCTGAGGGACTTGGGTCTTTTTAGTCTGGAGAAGAGAAGGCTCAGAGGGGACCTCATCAATGCTTACAATATTAAAAGGAGGGTTCTAGGAGGATGGCACCAGTCTTTTTTCGGTGGTGCCCAGTGATAGGACAAGAGGTAATGGGCACAAACTCGGATGTAGGAAGTTCCATCTAAACCTGAGGAGGAACTTCTTTTGTTTGAGGGTGGCAGAGCACTGGAACAGTCTTCCCAGAGAGGTGGTGGAGTCTCTGACTCTGGAGACATACAAAACCTGCCTGGACACCATCTTGTGCAACCTGTTCTAGGTGAACCTGCTCTGGCAAGGGGTTCAACTAGATAATGTCCACAGGTCCTTTCCAACCCTGGTGATTCTGGGTGATTCTGTGATTCTGGAGTATCTTTACTCTTCCTTAACAGAAAGCAGGCTAACTACTTTATCCTCTTGACTGAATACTATCTTGTGGCTATGCTATACTCCATTTAAAGCATGCATTTTAAGCCACACTAATGTGCAATTGCATAAATGCAAACACATGGAAATACTACCTCAGGAACAATTTCAACTATTAGTCCAAGTGAGACACATGGTATTTGGGTGTGCAGTACTACAAGCCTAATTGAACAGGCAATTGCCAATGAACCTTTAAAAGTAGTTCTATTGCACATACAAAATAATTGCATATACAATTGGGCTTTGTCTTGCATTGTGCTTCACAGATTTATTTTTAAATAATAGCTCACTTCTTACAGCATTACTTTTCTCTGAGCAAATTATTATTCCTTCAGGTTTTATTTGTTTCTGTGTATTTGGATTTATGATTTCTTTCTTTTCGGTTCTAATATGACAGCAATTTTCCTCCCAGTTAAGAAAAAAAAGAATACTACTAGGGAAGAGTTTACTAAATATCTTTTATGTGTGTTTATTTTCGTCAGTAATATTCTCACAATCTTCCAAAATCAGTATATTTAGACAGACTTTCATAACTGGTCCTTAGATAAATAGAGAAAAAAAAATATTTCTGTATTATTTTTCAGGATATATATTTTGCTCCTATCAGAACACATATGCAAAGCCATAGGAGTAAGAGAAACTAGAAAACATTTTGTATCAGATCATTTGGAAAAAATATAGGTATCGTCATTTGGGCAGTGTGGGCTCTTCTTGACAATAAGTAATTTTAGTCCAAAAGCACTGAGTAAGCTGGGGAAAGCGGTTTCAACAAGTGTCTTTTTGTGCCAGATACTGAGACAAACAAACAAAATAGCTTAGCAAAAGAGATGCACTAACCTGTACCAAACTTTCTATTTTGCAATGTCCAGTGCCTAATCACATTGTGTGAGCATTTATGGAGCTGGTAGACCAGATTTAGCTTTTCAGAGTTGGTATTAATCTGAAATTCTCCATCTCCTGAGCTTCTCTTTTACGAATACCAGTGAGTGCTTCAAATTACATTACTTTAATCTTTAATTTTAACAGAGATACCTTGAATAGAAGCAGATGTAGCTCATTTGATATGCATTAAAGCAATGTAGGGAAAAACAGCGACTGAGAATTCTTCAGCCCTCTTTCTCTCACCTATGGCTTTTATGGCATGCATGCAATATCATATGATACAGGTGAGGCTGCATGTCTATCCAGCCTTCCCAGTTAGATCAGGACTGTGTCTATTCCAGGTTGTGCAATCAGAAAAACAAAGATATATTTTGGTTCTGCCTCTTGAGTTCTTGTTTAAACATGAACAAATTAATCAACTACCTCTTTAGGTAGGAAATGTTGCATTCAAAATTGCCACTGACAAATGTGTTTCAGGAAGCGCGATGGTAGTTTGGGTTGTTTTTCATTTCTTGTTATTTGCAGCAAAAGAAGACAGGGTGAATTAATTTGAGACAGAATAGATGGGAGATGAGATGGAGCTAATTTAGAAGCTCTGTAAAACTGTTTCTGTCTTTTCCTTATACCACTTATGACAGGAAAGCAAATGCATACTCATAATAATTCTGCTGGCATCAACGGAGTTACTCTGTGGAATAATTTGACCTTCAAAATCCAGTTTTCCATTTCCTTTACACCTTTTTGAAATCACAGATATACGCTCTGAATAAACTCAATAATTGTGGTATTTTGGTGGTTTATATCTACTTTGCATGTGGATTAGTAATTAAGTTAGTAAGTGGTAAGGTTATTAAAATGTGGGATGACTGTACCACTTCAAAGCAACCCCCTCAATGCTGCATCACGATTAATATTGTTTAAATATTGTAACTGTGATATTGATTAAATACTGACGAGGCATTATATGAGATTTAATAAAAGCACTTTAAAGGCTTCTAGTGTCATGTGGTTGACAAAACATACATACAGATGTCTCAATTTATCTTTTGTATAAATGCAGCATTTTATTTGGATTATTGTTTACCACACATTAAGGTGGAAAAGCTTCTGGAGGCCATGTAGGATACTGCTGTCTTTTCAGATACGACTAGACACCTGTTCTTCTTCAGTTGAATTCAAACCTGACACAATTGCTGACATCCCCAGAGGAGCCCAGCTAGATTTTCAGTAGTATCTAGCAAGTAGGATCTCAATTCAGCCGTCCACACACCAGTGTCTGGTGTTATTTGAGGTTCCACCCTAGAGATCCCATGACATTCTGCAGTTATACCAGTAAGGCAAGAATCCCTCCAGGGCCCTGTGTTCTTTCTGCCGCTTCCATGCCAATGGGTCTGATTAGCTCTTGTCGCGTTAAAAGGAATGTAGTTTTGATATTTTTCTGTCAGAGTCCCAGGACTTTCATTGATTTGTCTATCAGATCCCAGCAAAGGACTTTCGCTGAGTCAGATTATTAGTTATTAGTTATTTTATTAGTTATTAGTTATTTTTATTAGTTATTAGTTATTTTATTAGTTATTTTATTGAGAGTGACAGAACAGGTTCGAGATTGCCATTGTTAAATTCACTGACTACAATAGTGCTACTAATTAAGGTTAATATTGTTGGCAAAAATAATAATAACAGCCCAGGGGTAACAGTCACCAGAGGGTGAAAGGTGCAGCACTTACCCAGCCTGGGGTAGAGGGAGAGAACACAGCCCGTCGACTGGTCCGTTAGGTATTGAGGTTCTTCTCTCCCAATTTAACAGTCATTTTCTCTGTCTTTTTATCCCCAAAATTATGAGGTTTCCCTTCGCTAGGTGACGTGTAGTATGATTTGGGTGGAGAGGTGAGAGCTATAGTCATATATGTTTAGCATGATCTCGATAATCTTCATTAGCATATGCAGGGGTGTCAACTTTAATATGCATTTCACAGGTAATGAGGCAGAGGTCAGTCATCCGGCACGATAGCCTTTCGAAGAAACAAAGAACTACACAAATTCCTGTTATCTTGTCTTCACTGATGAAAAGCAGGGCTGTCCTGCCTCCACAGGGCTCCCTCCTTATCTGCATTCTGTGCTGGCCAGGTGAGTGGAGACTCCCCTGGCCTGCACAAGAGATAGCAAGGCCAACATTAATTGTTCTTTAAGCACGGAGACTTTACCTCATTATCCAAATTCCACAACTCTAGAGCACCTTGAATGGCCCTGAAGAAAAGCTTGTGTACAGGTGAAGTATCTAGTTCAGACATCACTACTTGGTGACAACCTCTTCCCATTTAACTCAAAAGTTCTCTAGTTATGTAGGAAACCTCTGCTTATATTTATTTAGACCACAAACTAAATATTGTGTTCTCAACTTGATATAGTTGCAAATATTTGGCATTTCTCTTCTTCTGTAGCCCATCTAGGTATTTCTCCACTTGACCCCTTGAAGGTGATTCCATTTAGTATCATCAGGGAAACCCTAACATGTATTAACAAGATGGACACAATTTGTCTGCCTAGCTGTAGGTATTTGGAATCATAGAATTGTTTTGGTTGGAAGAGACCTTTAAGATCATCAAGTCCAACTGTTAACCTAGCACTGCCAAGTTACCACTAAACCACGTCCCTAAGTGCCACGTCTAAACGTCTTTTAAATACCTCCAGGAATGGTGACTCAACCACTTCCCCGGGCAGCCTATTCCAATGTTTGACAACCCTTTCAGTGAATAAATTTTTCCTAAAATCCAATCTAAACATCCCCTGGCACAACTTGAGGTCATTTCCTCTTGTCCTATCACTTGTTACTTGGGAGAAAAGACCAACCCCTACCTCTCTACAACCTTTCAGGTAGTTGTTTAGAGACTGATAAGGTCTCCCCTCAGACCCCCTTTCTCCAGGCTAAACAACCCCAGTTCCCTCAGTCTCTCCTCATAAGACTTGTGCTCTAGACCCCTCACCAGCTTCATTGCCCTTCTCTGGACACGCTCCAGCACCTCAATGTCCCTCCTGAAGTGAGGGGCCCAAAACTGAAAACAGTATTCAAGGTGGGGCCTCACTAGTGCCGAGTACAGGGGAATGATCACTTCTCTAGTCCTGCTTGCCACCCTATTCCTGATACAGGCCAGGATGTTATTGGCCTTCTTGGCCACCTGGGCACACTGCTGGCTCATATCCAACCGATTGTCGACCAACACCCCCAGGTCCTTTTCTGCTGGGCAGCTTTCCAGCCACTCTTCCCCAAACCTGTAGCACTGCATGGGGTTGTTGTGACCCAAGTGCAGGACCTGATACTTGACCTTGTTGAACTTCATACCATTGGCCTTGGCCCATCGATCTAGCTTGTCCAGATCCCTCTGTAGGGCCATCTGACCGTCAAGCAGATCAACACTCCCGCCCAACTTGGTGTGGTCCAGAAACTGACTGAGGGTGCATTCGATCCCCTTGTCCAGGGGTTTGATAAAGATATTAAAAAGAACTGGCCCCAATACCGAGACCTGAGGAACACCACTTGTGACCAGCCGCCAACTGGATTTCACTCCATTCATCACAACTCTTTGGGCCTGACCATCTAGTCATTTTTTTACCCAGTGAAGTGTATGCCCATCCAAGCCATAAGCAGTCAGTTTCTCAAGGGGAATGCTGTGGCAAATGGTGTCAAAAGCTTTACTAAAGTCCACGTAGCCAACATCCGCAGCCTTTCCCTCATCCACTAAGCAGGTCACCTTGTCATAGAAGAAGATCAGGTTATTTAAGCAGGACCTGCCTTTCATGAACTCATGCTGACTGGGCCTGATCACCTGGTTGTCCTGTATGTGCCACGTGACGGCACTCAAGATAATCAGCTCATCATGATTTAGTGTCTTATAAGATATTCTGAGGTATCCTGGTATCCCCCCTGGCTGCCAGCTTCCAGTCTAGTAGTTCTTAGTCCTCCATATATCTGGCACTGTATCGACACAGTTTCTTGTGTACAATAAATTCCAGAAAAATGCAGATTTCAAATCTACTTACGTTTTGGATTTTTTTTTTTTCTGTTGGCTAAGATTACATCATTCTTTTCTAGCTTACTGATGTTTTGTATTACATCCTCATGGACATAATTGCAACCTTATGCAAGAAGCCAGATGTACAGATTCCCAACAAAAGTCGGTAATTAGAAAAGAAATGGCAGAGTACATCAAATTATTATCTGATTTTTCCATTTTGCATTTCACTTATAAACTTTTCTTGACTTAAGTCTACTATTTGCTAATGTTTACCTTACACAGTAAATAAGTGTTGCATTAATTGGTCATGTACAAGCTGTTCCGGTATCCAGAGACAAGATCACTATGGCAATCCAAAATGATGAAAATCTGTCCAGAGTCCTTAGGACACAACAGGCTAGCATTTCAGAGATTGGATAGTTATATTAAAGTCTACCATTATGATCCACTCACTTTTTACACTAATTTTTCACAGAAGTCGATAAATATCTGGGCTGCAAAATATGAAAACAAAATAAGAATGTAATATTTTGTTTAACAGCTTTTGCTTCTTGGGGTTTGCCAACAGAAGTAATGAGTGCTCAATGTAAAATATTTTTAAAAGATTCCAGCTTTCAGAAAATTTTAGTTATTCATTTTTCTCAGTGCTCCAAAATAGTATGTCGAGGAATTAAAATAAGCACAGCAGGAAAAAGAATACTTGTCAAAAATCCGACTAAAGGTCATGTCTTATTCACTCACAAGAATATATGCATTATGTAACCTGTAGATAATAGATCTTTACATTTCTTGCATTATATGAAAGTTATATTACCAAGTATTCATACTTCTGTAAAATGATTTTATGTCTGCTGTAAAGATCAGAGTTGAATATATTGAAATTCTGGATACAAATGATTTCTTATCAGTCAGTAACCCTACTTTGCTGCCACTGTTTCAGTACACTGCCATTCAAAACTATTTTACACGGTTTGGACGAATATAAAGATTTTTTTAAAAACCTATAAAAACGTATGCTATTTATGTAATTTGCAATTCCTGTCATTTGTAAAATGAAGAAAAAAAAATGTAGCTGTATAAATATCTATCACTTGAACAGAAGAATCTTGTTGTGCAGGGCTATTTATAAGCAATGAATACACTGCATTCACAGAGCTACACAATATTATACCTTTGTGCTACTACACAGCAATTGTGGAAGATTTTGCAAAATGTTATTTTATTTCTCTTTGAAAGTGTCAGAAACCACATCTTCTATACCTTGAAGCATTCTGCTGCATTTAACTATTTCACAATTCAATACCAAGATACAATAAAATCTCCTCTTAATTATCCCAGTTAACTTGTGTAATAATTGCATTTTACAATATATGTAGCACACCCATTGTTATTATGAAAAAATAATCCCAAACTCTTCATAAATTCTGTTAAACATTTAGGCTTGCATCAGATATTCAAATGTTCATAAGTTATCCAGATGTCTGTGTGTATTTCAGTCATAACTGCAACCACATGGGCTGTGTTTGGGTGTTAGGGCACTAGCAGCCCGGAATCCATGTCCAGTACAGACTGCAAATGAAGGCAAGCCAGATTCTGATGGCCTAGCAGATTTTATGGGGTTTGTTGTATATCTAATTCCCTTAAGATCGTTACTCAGAGACAAATTGACGCTTATAGGTTTTTTGTTACAGCAGAATTTTAAAAGCATTTATTTTTGCTGCACATGCATTGTTGTTTAATACATTGTCATTCTTAAGAACCTATGAAATGCTAGGCTGCTGGAGATAAGTATAATAACAGTTTGAAGAGGAAAGCAGATTCACATTTTTCTATGTTCCTTCACCTACAACTGTATAGATTCAGAGTACTGAGATCCACTAATACTTTGTACATGTGTGCCTTTTCTATTGCAGTACCAATTTAAACAGCACTCCTTTGTTCAGTGTAATAATAGGAAAAATCCTGTGCTTGCATCACACATTTTTATAGGTTCAAGGAAGAGACAACTGACACAATGAAGATAGCAATACAAGACAAATTTTAGCTGTTAAAATGAATGATAGCTGACAAGGACTGCCACTGAAAGATCCAAAAGGTCAAACAAATTTAAAATAAAATAAAATAAAAAATGCACATAAAAGAAGAAAAAATCAGAAGCCAAAGGAGTGAGAACATGTTGTAAAGGAAACATGATAAAAGACAGCTTCTGGCCTTTTGGGAAGACTAAAGGTGAAGGAGGAAGATAAAGTCATTTGTTGTTTCTGCTTCTGATAACAGCAGAAAGAGGAAAGTGAGACTGTCAGTACAGTGTTTTCAGTAAATAAATATATAAATATAACCATGCTGGCAGCAGTCAGGCGAAGTTTGATATGTTAAGCCATTTTAGAGGAGACTGCCACTGAGATTTCCAACCTGCTCTTCTGCCTTACAGGGCTGAGATAACATTTGTTAACATACTCAAACTTTGGCAGGCTTTTCCAAACCAAGAGGAGCTTGTGAAACTTTAGAATATTATCTGTCACTGCTTGAATGCTTTTCTTCCCGTAGATTTGTAAACTTCTTTATGTTGATTCCAAGTCTGCATCTCAAGATTATTTCACATGGCAAATCAAGGGAACATTTTGGGTGATGTCACGTAGTCATACAGCACCACTGAAATTACTAAAATGTACCCAACATACCCGTGGGGCTGGCAGATAGGACACGGGACCTGCAGGAGAATTGGGCCATCTGTGGGTGGCAAGTATCAGCCGCGTGTGTTAGCATATAGTATCCAAAATGTCACCATGTTCAGGCACTAGAATTACACACCTTACTTCACTTTTAGTAAGAATCACGTAAGTAACAGATGTTAGCCTCAGTACTCCCCAAAATCTCCCTCAAGATTAGATTTTCTGTCCAGCAGATAGTGGCTATGCTAGGATGGCTCTGTGTTTGGACTTCATGTGCACAAGCAGGGCCAGAAGATAAGCATGCTGCAGTATAGTATTAAGACCATAAGATATGCCCAGACAGGGTGTTTATTTGCTGTCTGCAAGGTCCTCTTAGGAAGAAGAGGTCTCTTTAGAAAGCTGTTTGGAATTCAGCTCTAAAGCCTGTAAGGCAACCTTTCAGGCAGGCACAGTGCTCTGATGATGGCATGACTTATCGCATTGCACTGTAATTTAGGGATGATATTACTGAAGTTATTAAGGTCACACAGATCCAAGCCACTGGCAGAAGAAAAAAGAAACAGGCCTAATGAATTATTTAAAAACAATAGTTCTGTTGCAATTGCTATTCCTCTGCTTTCTGAGTTAAATATTTCTCAACAAATAGCACATAGTTCAAGATTTCAGCAAGACTCTGCATGCATTCCCATGTACTCCCTTTAGTAGAGGAGGTAATGAATTTATTACTAAACAAACTATTTTCCACGTTAGGAACGATATTGTGCTAGTTATGTATAATAAAGATAAATATGACCCCAAAATAACTAATTAGTTATATATTGTGTCACTCTGATGAGGAATATTCTTCCAGAAAAAAGTAATAACATATCAACAAAACGTATAAAATTTTCAACTGGCAAGAGATCTATTTTTGGATCCAAGCATTTATGTCATCTAGATAATGCTATCATTCAATCTTGATAATCAGATGCAGTCTATTCTGCCCCAGCTACTAATGTCATCAATTTGATATCTCCTTTTTGAAACACCAGGTTTCCCAGGAGAGTTAGACTAATGCCTTTGAAGATTGAATTTGACTGAAAAGTTTAGAATAACAAAAAGAGCACATAGAAAATCAGAGAAATTTTCCAAGATGTTTTCCAGCTATCTTAGATGACTTAATGATATTAATGTCCTTCTGGAACTTCTATACAGAAAAAGAAGTAAAACTGGGAGGTGCATTATTTGCTGTACCATAAGCAAGGACCAATCTCAAAATTATTTCTTGGCCCACATTTAATAAATCATAAGGAAAATATCTTTAACAACAGACTTCAGTCTGGAAGAATAAAGGAAACAATTATATCGGAATATTATACTATTCCTTGTCATAACTTAACTTTTGCTTAGCTGTCTATGACTGCTATTCACAAATAGACAGGCACGGAGCTGAATTTACAGACTTGGGTCATTCACTTTTGATCCCTTTAAAATACCAGAAAATATTTTTATGTCTATTATTGTGATCCACAAAGTCTAACCTGATGGGCTTGAAACAAAAATAAAACACAGAGAATGTTTTAAACACCTATCCTCAGATGAACATAAGACAATATTCAGGGAAACTGTGTGGGCTGCATCTGTGCTAGCAAACTAAGCTAACACCAAGGCAAACTAGCATAGAGCAGCCTATGGCAATACTCTTAAACTCTATGAATTTCCAAATCAAGAACTAATGCTGAAGATGCTCTATGGCCCATGCCTTCTTTTGAATTATGCCTATGATCATAACGCTTGTCAAAGACACTTAAAAGAATGCAGATGATCAAATTTCAGTGCCTGAGAAGATTCCCTGCACTGCTTAATTCATGAGTACAGAAACATCTTAGTTACGAAAATACTAAATTTCAATGCTTTTAATTTAGGTACCTGGCAAATGAAAGCGTAGTCTGAAATGCTATAACAGTGAATTATGTTCTGGAATTAGGCATCATGACTTTTTCAGTCCTTTCTCGTATTGCAGTGTTTGATCTTATCTTACCTAACATTCTGCATGTATGAGCATAGATGCCGTGTGTAGTGACCCTGACCACAAGACCATTCCGTATCGAGGAGTCAGTGATCCACACAGCAGTTAACCTGAACTGGTCCAGGTCTGTGCTGTGCTGTGCTGTGCCAGCGACTGCCACCTGCGAGGCCTTGCCTTTGTCTAAAAGTCCAGCAAGAAGCTCTGGTGTGAACTTCCTCTCTGTCGACAGCTGGAATGATAAATAAAGTTGTTTCGTTGTAAAAAAATTTTAAAACAGCTCAAAATACCAAAAAAGGAGGCGCTTCTCTCCACAGATGGGATCTGCTCAGCATGCTGTGGGTAAATCCATCTGGGGTCTGTCTGAAGCTGCATGACTGTGGGGTTTCCAGCATCTGAAGGGACATAAGATTTACACGCTCTCTATGTAAGATTTACTCACTACCTGCATTCCTCTTTTTAGTCTACCTTACTAAAGTCATTTGTTGCTTCCCCATCTCTTTCTGAGATCCAGGAAGAGCCCTGCACCGTCTCTCTCTTGCACTGCAGCCCCCACCCCCAGCGCAGAAAGCCTTGTTTCACAGTCAAAATTACAGTCTTGACTACATCTTCAGTGAAAAAGACATCAGAAATACCACAGATACCATATCAAGCATTTTATCCCAGCCGAACCGCCTTGTCCAAGGGGCTCAGCCCTGCCCTGCGGGGAGTGGGTTGGAACCGGCTGTGTCCGGCACGGGGCAGCCCCGGCCTCTCCTCATGGAGGCCGCCCCTGCAGGCCCCCTGCTACCAGCACCCAGGGGCCCGCACCCAGTGCGGTTGTAAACACCATTTCCCTCAGCGGCGGTACACACAGCAACGTGCTAGTGGAAGCGGCGCTCAGGGTGGTGTGCAAGGTGCCACCTGAAAGGGCCACAAATGTACTAAGCCTGCAGGAGTGGACTGAGGAAATACACAGGGACATCTGAAATGCAGTTGTGTTTTCTGGCATGGTAAAATTAAAAAAAAAAAAAAAAACTGTGGTAGAAAAACATTCCAGGTTTTCATGTTATCTGTTTCATCTTCCTCTCCTGTGAGACACACTGGGGAGCTGGCAATATCCTCAGCAATATCCCACTGAATATACTTGGTTACTCCAGAGATACAGGGAACTGTCTGCTGCCAGTTCTGAGCCTGACGCAGGAGTGGGAACAGAAGCAGAATTTTCAGTCTTTTCTTTTTTAACTTTGTTATGATTGCATTGTACTTCCTCCTAGAGACAAATCCTATCCTCAGCCAAACAGAAATGACTGATGTCAGGCCTCTGAACACATACACAGATACTTGTTCTGAACCTTTAAAAAAAAAATCTAAACAATTCTTTTGGAAACCAAGTTGCTTTAATAATATCCTCACTCTTCAGAAGGTTTTTTGTATATAGTATCTGTATGTTTCTAAAATCTCCAGTACAAACTACAGATTTAAGGATGTTTCTCTGTTGTTATTAACCACTTAAAAATCTTTTCAGAAATGACCTAAAGCCTTTCTCAGATGTTTGTTACTGTGTTGAAGGTGTGTTGTTTATGCTGGAGTAGATGACTTGTTAGATGTCTACAGCCCTTAACACAGTAGTACAACTAAAGAGGTGCTCTAGAACGCAACACTTGCTAAGGTTTGCCTTCTTTTCAGCATCAGTAAAAAGAAACTGTAGAACAAAATATAAAGGACTCAGGAGAATAAAGGTGACAGGTTAGCTATTAAATGATTTAGATGTACAGCTCTGATTTCTCTAAGTGTACAGACCTGAAAAAAAAAAAAAATCAGTACGGACAATAATTCTGTAAAAAGTGAGTCTTTTATAATAAAGAGAAAAGAGGAACTAGATTTTTTTTTTTCCCCCCCAAAAGAGAGTTATGGAAGAAGAGCTCCTTAACTAAAGGAAAGTGGGGTTGCTTGTTTTTGTTTGGGTTTGTTTGTATATTGAGGAAGGAAACAGGAACAGAGAAGGTCCACCTCAATGATTTCAATGCCCAAAAGTACTTTCAAAATATACAAGTCATAGAAAGACAGTGGCAGAAGAAGATTTTGCAAAATACTGACAGCTCATAAATTGTTATTCTTTTTAATATAAACCAGCCTACTTTATACAGGAATTCAAAACTACGTTTTCATATAATTTTAATTGAAGTATTGACGAATTGAAAGGGCCAGTTTCAGAGCTAAATTTTCCTTACTTTAAACAGTTTAATATGAGAAAAATATATACATGAATTAAGGCAGCAGTTGCAGGCAAATTAATTATATATATGACTACATATGTATAGATTTCATAGGCTTTTCTAAAACTAAAAAATGCTCCTTTGTGTTTTCACTTAGATGTGAGCAATAAAAAGCACTGGAAAACTGGAGTATGGACATAAAAGCAATGCAGTAGGTAGTACAGATTGGATTTGAACGTAATGACCCTGGGTTTAGGTATATCAGTTTGGTTTTATAGTATCAATCCAGTATAAAACAGAAGAGTTCAAAACATAAAATCACCTTTACAAATCAAATAAGTTTCATCCTTCATTAACGTTTTTAGAAGTGACCTTGAATTGTCTGCCAACATTTTCCCTTACATTTCATCAAATTTGAAACTTCTTTCAAATATTTTTTGTAGAAAACCTTCATCCACAAACTTTCCTAATAAAATTTGGTTAGACTTCTATACTGTCTGTATACAGCATATAAATTTGGTCTGTTGTACACAACCAAACCTGTATTTTCTTGGTCCCATGATTGACTGCCATCTGAAAAAATATTCAGTGAAATACTGATTTCAGGAAACAGAAAGTCTGATATTGATTTTTATGCCAAATAGAGGAGAATATTCAGGACAGTTAGGGCAAGACTCCAAGCACATACCTACAACTGAACAAGTCACTTTAGGCTTCTGTAGTCAAAGGTGAACAATTAATGAAGAGCAATTGATACGGTCTATTTGAGATGCCAAATTTAGGACGAGACGAATTACATCCTGTAAGTACCCATTTTACTGTGACAAAATTCTAAGTACCTAATCCAAATGTAGGGTGTTTATCTGACTTTTAGTTCCATCATGGTGTTTGTTTGGAAAGGCAGAAGCAGATGAAGAGATACCATCTGCTCTGGGTGTAGCAAACTGTTAATGATTCCTAGAAAAGTTAGATGATTTTTTAAGAAAGTATTATTAAATGAGGATTTTGATTTCAGGTGTGTCTTTGAGCAAAGGATCTTATGCTATTACTAAGAATGATGAGAAGAGCTACAGTTTCAGCCTGTCACTGATTGAACAGGTAGGAGTGGAGGCATGACATGTTTCAGGATGTTAATTCTTCCTTCATATTTATGTCAGATCAAGTTAGGAAGAGACTGTAAAAATGCCTTTTCTCCGTCAGATACTGATTTGGTATGTTCCAGTAAATTAGGTCTCTTTCTCTTAAATGACCTGTGTGCCCATGACTATGAATTTCACAAAGTCATTTTCAAAGGAAATGAAAAATGTTATCAACATTTAATTTCTTGATCTTTTATTGCATTTCTTCTTACAGAAAAGATGTGATAAAACAAACTTTAGCATTTCAGTTGGATGTGGAGATGTTCTCAGGCAGATGCTTTCTACCTTTGTCTTACATGATGCTGGATTCAAACTACTTTATTTACCTGAAATACAGATATCTTAGTCTTAGCTAGTCGTCTTGGATTAATGAACAAAGGTAAACACATTTAGATTATAGTAGTGATTCATTTTACTTCTCTTAGATGCCTATGTTAATAGGAGATATATCTCCCCTGGAGGTGTATATTTCTCTGAAGTGATCATGAAGAAAGTCTAAAGTGACTTATTTGGATTTAAATGCTTAACTGTTAGACATTAGAAGTTAGGTGGGATGAATTTCACTCTTTATGAGATTAAAACAAAAAAAATTGACATGAAACCACCTAATTCATCATTTATAATCATATTTATATGTATTACATTGTGTGTGTATATATATTATAGTGTGCCTATATAAAATTATATCTATATAAACATATAGATATGTTTATATGATATGTATTGTTTGCAGTTAGTAAATAGGAAGATAATTCTTATTTGTTATTATCTAGGAAGATAAATAGATGTCTTTTCCATAATTAGTGATGTTAAAGTACAGCTAAATTGTTGTAATATTCTTTGCTCTAAAACAATTGTATGGGTGAAGACACAAATATGAGTTTTCAACAGAATAACACCTGTCCAATACAACCGGTGCCTTTAAAATCCATATTTTTTACAACTATGATTACTTACAGTTGCGCTCAGTCAGTTTGTATTTTTCAGTAGAGAAAGCTGTCTTCTAGAAACAGACCCTACTGAGCGGGCTGTGCGGGTATGGTAGCAGATATGCATGTTAGGTTATGGGGTAAGAGCTTGTCTGCATGCCCACAACAGAGCACAGAAAGACAATAG
>VFFE01007657.1:514468-527700 GCA_008921705.1 Burhinus oedicnemus
TCAGTCCCGCTTCATGTTTCTGTTTCGATTCAGAACTCCCTCATACCTTTCCACTACAGCATCAGAACTCCCTCATATCTTTCAACCACAACATCTTGTTATGCCCTTAGTCACATAAACAAGGGCAAGGTGTCCTTGCCGCTGATTGGCCTCAGACCAGCTGGGTCCGATATTTGCCAAGTTCACTGTGACTTAGCATTTCTATGTCTACGTGTCCTCGCTCAGTTAACCATGCCTCCACAGGTCCCTACAAGTCCTCCTATTCAGCGCTGTACTTCCACCTTTTTTGGCATGTTTGCTCCTTCAGTTAAGTCCCAGGGATGTGCATTCATCTTTCTGCATCTTGGCTATGATTCTGCTAGTAGCAGTACTGTTTCCTGGGACATAAGACTCCTCTAACTTTCCTGTTATATCTCTAAGGGTTCTGCAGAGTGACATAATTTCTGAGCAGCTAAGACTGCTTCAAGATGCATAACACTTTGTTGATATTTGAAGCTTGGTCTACTGTTCTCATTATAATGATTTTGTTCACAATATAATCCTCAAAGCTGATGATTTTGATGTTACAGGAATGTTCCTCATCTGGAAGAATTCTCTGAAGATGTATTTCATGATGAGAATTAATCCAAAGTACAAACACATCTGTTTGAACATTCATAAATAAGATTTTCAGCTTACACTTCACCTTTACCTCCAGTGTTAGCGTTTCATACTGATCCTCTTGTGTCCTATACCCACAGCATCTCTATCTCTGTTTCATGTGCTTGCAGTCTCTACAGCTAGCATCCTCCTTTACACAGGTCATGCAATGTGTAACCAAAAAAATGTCACTCCTGTATGTTAAAAGTGTCTATGCAGATAACTTCAAATGTTCATGATCACATATTCATGAGTAATTTACAAGCATATTAAAAGCTTAGAGAGATTAGGGGAAAATAAACTGAGCAAGACATTGAATTTTACCTCCCTGAAAAAGGAAATTGCAACACTCTTACTCTGCAGTTACTTTCCCTGTAACTGCTCTTTTCTGTCATTGTGACAATGGGAATATGTAACTTATGCTGTTTACCTTCAGGTTTGGCGATTTCCCCAATTTTAGAAGTATTTATTATAAGCCAGATTCAATTTATGCTAGTTACTTGCTGTCTTACACTCTTAAACATGTTTAAAGGATGATATAGAAAAAGGTAAGAAGGATAGAAGGGTAAGGGATAAAGGATAAAAGGATAATATGGAAAAAGACCATGTTAAAGGGTTTGTATTTTCAAGGGGTCTTAAGACTGAACACCTTACTTATACATTATAAATGTATTCATAGATTTTTAGTAGGATTTATCTTTCTTTTTTTTTAATTATTTTTTTATTTTAAGATTTGTAATTTAGTCAGATCTCATTTGTTAGATAGATGCTAAATGCCCAATGGAAATGATTTTCAGAAAAAGTTGTTTGGGATCTTTCCTAATCTTGGACAACCTATTCCAAAGCTTAACAGCCCTCACAGTAGAAAAGTTTTTTATATTCTTATGTTTAACTGGAATTTCGTCTATTTTAATTTCTGTCCATTGGCTCTTTTCTTTTTACTGGGTAACAAAGAGAATAGTCTGGCTCCAAATTCTTTACTGCCCTTCTCCCTCCCCAAATCAGGTATTTATACACATGGATAAAATCCCCCTGAACCTTCTCTACTCCAGGCTGAATGGTCCCAGCTCTCTCAGTCTCACCTCATGTGAGAAATGCTCCAGTGACTTAAACATCTTAGTGGTCCTTTGCTGTTGTGGCCTCACCCACAGTGAGGGGAAGGATCGTCTCCTTTGACCTGCTGGCAATACTTTTCCAAGTGTAGTCCAGGATACCCTTAGCCTTCTCTGCCACAAGGGCACTCTGTCATCTCCTGTTCAACTTGGTGCCTGCCAGTGCCCCCAGGTCCTTTTCTGCAAAGCTGCTTTCCAGATGGTCAGCAGCAAGCATTTACTGGTACATGAGGTTATTTCTCCACAGGAATTTCCCTTGGGAAATATGCATTTTATTTTGCTGAACTTCAGTAGATCCCTCTCTGCCCAAGTCTCTAGCCTGTCCCTCTGAATGGCAGCACATCCATCGAGTGTATCAGCCACTCCTCCTGGTTTTATGTCATCTGCAAACTTGCTGAGGGTGCATGCTGTCCCATTCTCTGGGTCATTAACGAAGATCTTAAACAGTAGTGGCCCCAATATCAACTCCTGGTGCACACTGCTGGCAACTGGCCTCTGACAGGACTTCACTCTGCTGATCACAACCCAAGACCTTTAGCATCACACAATAGTCAGTGTATGGCTGCTTATATACATTTAGTGGAAGCTTTATCATCACTCCTAATGCCACAATGGTGTTTAATTTTTCACAAGAAATAAAAAGCTAATTTAAAATACTTTGAAACTCTGTTAATCATACTTGAAGTATCTAATTACACACAATAATTTTGTAATGTTTTAAACATAATGTACTTAGGAATAATTAATTTATTTGTGTGTAAGCAAATTTAATCATATTAATGCTATAAAGACAAATTAAAGCACCATATTTCTTCATTATATAAATATCCAAACCCAGAATTTAAATAACCCCTAATGTAATTAGAAGTAAATGCAGCATTTTCCAAACGGAATATTACCATCACTAGTACATAATCTTGCCAAGTTATTATCATAGTCCCTAATTCTGAGTAAACACATCATAAAATTCCAAGGGAACCAAGAGAAGAAAAATATTAGAGAACGGAGTTCTAGGAGAGCAGCCTCATACACTTCAACAGAAGTTGCAATATATCAGAATATCAGATTATCAGAATATATGAAGAACTTCTTTCTCTTCAGATATGGGGAGCCATGAGCTCAGGTGCAAGTTCTATGTGAGTGTCTCATAGTGCACACAGCAAGGTGTAACAGGTTACCATGGGGAGAAGTGGTTCTCCATCAGCTGGTCACCACACAGGTAGTAAAGAACAAAGGCAGACATTTTCTCCTGTATGACAGCAAACTCTGTCTTATGATTGTGGAAGGGTTCTCTCCTGTAGGTCCTGTCTGACAACCAAAGCATAGGCTATCACATAAATTATACGTGAACCAGGGCAGTCTGACTTGGATGAGTCTGACATTTGACTCAGAATGCATGTCTTAACTACCCCAACTTACTGCCCTGAGTCCTTGTCCAGATAACAATTTTTGGCTCTGCATGAAAGTTTTAGAATTCTTTCCACTGCAGTCACAAGCTCCTCTGTCTACTGTGGGAATCAGCCCTTAGGATTTCCTACTGCAGTGCAGACAAAACTGCAAGTTGCTGAGCTTTGCAAATCATGCTTAGAAGCATTGTCCAAGGAGCAGTTGCACTTCAACTCTGAGTGGGCAGAGTAGGAGAAAAAGGAAGGTGGAAAACAGTAGCTGGAAGTTGAATGGCACAGAAACACTAATTGAATATCCAGTATGCACTCATACTGGTGATGTAACAAAGCGACTGCACGAACACTGTACTGGGTGCAACTGGTAGGCTGGCTGGGTAGCCAGTGGGTGCAGGATGCCCTCTGTGGAGGAGGCTCTTAGCTGCTCTGGGCCAGTCACACCTGGCTTTGGTAGGCTCTGACACTGCTATAAACACCTCATATTGCACCAAAACTGCAGCAAGGGAGGGGAGCCCCCAGTGCTCTGATTCATACCTGTGTTGGAAAGAGCAGCAGTTACTGGAGGCATGAGAAAATGAAGGAGAAAACACCTCCAGAGAAATGGAGGAGACACACAGAAGGAGACATTGTTGGGGACACAGCTGGAGCTGCACTACTGAAATGAGGCACTCCATGCTAGAGAAAGTACCTCTGAAGGACTGCAGAGAGCAGGTGACGCAAGTCAGGGCAGAGACACTGCCAAGGTGCTACAGCTGTGAGTGATCCATGCATACAAATAGAGAAGAAGCAAGGACCATCAGAAAGAAAGTGTTGCTTACTGACCCCTCCTGCATGGCCAGAAGGATTGGAGAGGGAAAACTGCAACATGAAATGAAAACAAGGGAGGCTAAGATGTGGGAAAGGGCATATTCAAGTTAAGCACAAGGAGGCAAGGTATTTCCTTGTTAGTTTATGTTTTACTTTTTTCCCCTCAGTATGCTGTCGTGGTTTGGGCCAGACTGGCCCAATCCAGTGGAATGATAGATGCTCTCTCTCTCTTGCTCCGCTTGGGAGGCAAGAAAGAGAGAGAAAAAGAGAGACTTAAGAGTTTAGAAGGAACTAAACTACTTTAATGAAATATTGATAATAAAAAAAATAAAAAGAAAAATAATGAAATATATACAAAACCATATCAAGCTCCCAGGATGACAATCACGTCACCAGCAGGCACTGGGGAAGTCCCAGACTGGACTCAGTGACAGACGGGAATTGGATTCTGGATCCAGATTCAGGATCGGGATCAAAGGCAGATGCAGAGTCCTCCCAGGACTCCAGCCATTGACGAAAAGAGGGCTGACCCTTTGATCCCTCAGCTTTTATACTGAGCATGAGGCAGATGGGATGGAAAACCCTTGTTGGTCAATTTTGGGTAACCTGTCCTGTCCGCTCCTCCCCACAGGTGTGACCCCTCTACACTTTTCTGCTTCCAACCCTCCAACGGAGCAAGTAACAAAGTTGGCTCATCTTGGTTGTTATAGCAATAAGTATAAGCAGGAGCCTCTCTGCATTCCATTCCTTGGCATCAACTGTAAACATGGGTCTTATCACTCTGAGAGTGAACAGTTTTCTGCAGAACATGCTGTTAATTTCAGCAGTTAGAAGAGGCCTAGCTAAAAAGTAAAGTTACTGAACAAAATTGGTCCTGTTTTACCTCAAACCAGGACATATGCAAAGCAATAATTAAAATATTATATTAATTAATAATAAATTAAATTAAGTAAAATTCCCCAAGTTGAGACTGTTTTGCCCACAACAGCTGCCACATCATATCTGAGGTGCCTAACCTACTGTGGACGCTGCAGAAGAGGAGACAAATCCGGAAACAGCTACAAGACTGTTGTTGAAAAGACATATAAACTGGTAGAAAGACAAACTGTTTTTTTCGGTAACAGGAAATTTTCCAGTTTGCTTTGGGTCCTGAATATTCTTTACCAGTGAGGGAAGACCAGTCATAGGTGAAACCAGAAATTAGCAATGTGAACCATCAAGTGGCAGAATCATTCAAGAAGAAGTGGAGGAACATGAAGCTGTAGAAAATAAGGTATTACAGACCTACGTGTGATGGTGATCTGGTAACATCTGACTTGTCCAACACTGGATGGATAAACCAAGCAGGGGAACCAGGCAAATACGGGACAGAAATGTTGTCTTTCCCCCCATTCTAATGTAAGCTTGCTTAATGTTTCTTCTTATCTAAGGTAACTTGAAATCTGTCCTTGTTTTCAGTGAGTGACTAGATGATCTCTAGAGGTCACATCCCACCTAAATCATTCTGTGGTAATACAGTTCTCAAAATTTTTTTAGTTCACATCATATTCAACAATTATTATATGATATTGACATATAATATATTTACATATTTACATACATAATTTAGACTGCATCCAGAAAAAAGTTTAAGTACTGAACTGCGATCCACTGTTCATCTCTTCTTAGCTCTCTCTGAGCCAACACGGCTTCTCTCTCAGCCAATGTGGCTTCACTAAGGGCAAATCGTGCCTGATATATTTGGTGTCCTTCTATGACGCGGTTACAGCATTGGTGGATAAGGGGGGAGTAACAGATGTCATTGACCTGGACTCGTGCAAGGCATTTGATGCTGTCCCGTGTGATATCCTGGTCTCTAAATTGGAGAGACATGGATTTGACGGATAGACCACTCGGTCGATAAGGAACTGGCTAGATGGTTGCACTCAAAGTATTGCGGTCAACTGCTCGATGTCCAAGAGGCATGCAGTGACAAGTGGTGTTCCTCAGGGGTCGGTGCTGGGACCAGTACTATTTAACATCTTTGTTGGTGACATGCATGTAGGGACTGAGTGCACCCTCAGCAAGTTTGCCGATGACACCAAGCTGTGTGGAGTGCTTCACACACTGGAGGGAAGGGATGCCATCCAGAGGGACCTGGACAGGCTTGAGGGGTGGGCCTGTGCCAACCTCATGAAGTTCCATAAGGCCAAGTGCAAGGTCCTGCACGTGGCTCAGGGCAATGCCAAGCACAAATATTGGCTGGGCAGAGAACAGATTGAGAGCAGCCCTGAGGAGAGGGACTTGGGGGTGTTGGTGCATGAGAAGCTCAACGTGAGCCGGCAATGTACACTTGCAGCCCAGAAGGCCAACCACATCCTGGGCTGCATCAAAAGAAGCATGGCCAGCAGGTCAGGGGAGGTGATTCTGCCCCTCTACTCTGCTTTCGTGAGACCCCACCTGGAATACTATGTCCAGCTCTGGGGCCCCCAACATAAGAAGGACATGGACCTGTTGGAGCGGGTCCAGAGGAGGGCTACGAAGATGATCAGAGGGTTAGAGCACCTCTGCTCTGAGGACAGGCTGAGAGAGCTGGGGCTGGTCAGCCTGGAGGAGAGAAGGCTCCAGAGAGACCTTATAGCAGCCTTCCAGTATCTGAAAGGGGCCTACAAGAAAGCTGGAGAGGGACTTTTTACAAGGGCATGTAGTGATAGGACGAGGGGTAAGGGCTTCAAAGTGGAAGAGGGGAGATATAGATTGGATATCAGGAAGAAATTTTTCAGTCTAAGGGTAGTGAGGCACTGGAACAGGTTGCCCAGGGAAGCTGTGGAGGCCCCATGCCTGGAAGTGTTCAAGGCCAGGTTGGATGGGGCTTTGAGCAATCTGGTCTAGTAGGAGGTGTCCTTGCCCATGGCAAGGGGGTTGGAACTAGCTGATCTTTAAGGTCTTTTCCAACCTAAATTATTCTAGGATTCTACGAAACATTGCCTTATTCTTTGTCATTTGTTGAAATTGACAGCTTTTTCCTATTACTTATATTCCTACATTATAAAAAGAAGTGACCAACATGTCAAAATAACCAGTGTTACTTTAAACTTTACATTTTAACAGGAAAATACCTACAACAGGTACTGACTTACCTGAATTATTTTTGGTTAATCACAATTACATTTTTAAGGGAGCAGAAGAGAAAATTAACTGAGTTATAATTTTCAGACTTATATTTATGATAAGCGTGGAATAAATAAGTTTTAGATTGTTCCTGAGGAGCTAAAGTGAGGAAAAGGATTGGGAAGGATACATGAATCAAAGATACTGATCTTGTTTGATATTATAGGTTTCAGTATTACTCATCTGCTTTGCCTATTTAATTTGCATGAGCAGGCAGGGGAATCAAATATCCTGGAGAAAAGGATTCACAGGGCTGATCATCCTGTAAAATTTTCTGCAGGAGTTGTGTATATTCATCTCCTGGGATTATCGAGCATTTTACATGCCATATTTCAGTTCCCTACCTAATTAACATACAGAACAGAGCTGAGAGACAGCACAAAGAGATGATGTGATGTGTGCAGTGATTTAAACAAAACTACCAAATCTCATTTTAAGCTCACTGGACTTGAAAGTGCCTCATCCAGCTCTTTTTTTAATATCCTGAGCACACAGTGTATGACGAAAAAAAGCATACCAGTTGCTTCAATCGGATAACAAGTATTGGAAACAGCTTTATACTGTAGCTGGAATACAGTATTCCTCTGCCCCCAAAAATTCATAAAGAGTGGACAAGTTCCAGGTGTAATCCAAGATTTGCATGGGTCTTAAGTAATTCATCCTCTTATCCAAACAAAGCAAAATGGTTGCTGTAGAATGCACAGATTTTGTTTGAGTTGGAAAACAGGAAAGTTGTCTGTGGGGCAATGAAGATTGCAGGTAGCCTACCATCATGCTCTTTTATTCTTTAATTCTCACTTTCAATGTACATATTGTTAAATTTACTCAAGCATTTGTAATTGTAGATACTAATCCTAGTCTAATTTTTATTATATGGAGAACATATATTGTTTAATCTATGGAAATTCAGTAATTTATAAGTAACTCTATATACGGTTGCCCCAAATTTGTGTTGAGATAGCTAGGAGTAAAAGCTCACCTTCAGAGTCTATGTAAGAAAGTATTCAATGGCAGCCATCAATACCAATGGCAAGAACCATTCATCCAGCTGGACAATAATGTTTTGAATGAACATAATGGATGAAGAAACATGAAAAAAACATTGAGAAATACAAAGGCTGCCTTGCTAGAGAATCCTAAAGCTACAAATACTTATGCTTACCTTCAGAGGGTCACAACTTTTATGATCACCAATGCCGTCCATTATTGTGTCACTGAAGCAATGCGTTTTGAAAAGACATCACTGAGGATAGCCTCACCTGTCAGCTCTGCCATGAGCTGCCAGATGGCACACTGATTCAAAGATAACACAACAGTAAGTACTGTATGATTTCCTTAATTTATCATAATTTTCCTGCTGGATACTCCACAGATATAATATAACTAACATCTGGGGGTTTCTTCATTATATACACAGACATGTATATGTATTTAGCTGTATATATAAATTATATGATTAAGTGACATAGTGGATAATTGTTTAGTGCTTCCTAACACCAGGCATATATCCAAAACATACCTGATATTACAATGTTTTCCTATGTATACAGATTAAGCTCCTAAAAATCTTACTTAGCCTGTACTTTTACTTCAATCTAAACAATGTAACATTCTCCCAGCAGGGTAAGATAAGGAATAAACAACAACAAAAAGTGTTTAATTGCACCTTATCTCAGTTATATAATCGAGTCTGATGAGAGGAGTTCATCAGCTCTACCTCTGAAAGGGTCATATATATGGGGTTTTTGTCACTTTATATTACTCTCTGTTTCTCTGAAAGCTAAAGTAAGCTCAAATTCAAGGCCCTCACTGGTCTGTATCAAGGTAGTTATAATAGAAACAGCATCAATGGCAAATTTAAGTCTAAGTAAGGCGACAGTTCTAGAAAAATAAATACTTAATCATACAGTAAAAAAAGGAAAGAGAAAATGGTAAAAAAAAGAAAAGCAAAGAAATTTATAAATAAAGGTATGTATTAAGAGTCTGGATTCCTCCATGAATGCATAGCACCTTGCTATATGTCTATAAGAAAGATTGCCAAAGTTTTAAGACTCTAAAAGTAAATATCCCTTCTTTTTTCCTCATTATAATTAACTCAGCCTTGTGAAATTTAATTTGCTGTATACACTTCAGCACATGCAAAAATATCCAATACTTGTCAAATATCAGCATTGTTTTACCATTATTTTATTTTACATTTAGTGCTGTATTTATTTATTTACTTATGTGTATTTATACTGAGGAAGGTCTTACGGAAGCTTAACCTCTATTCTTGGTTCCATGACTACTGAATATGAAAGGTGGAATCACTCATCTGGACCATAGCGCAGCCCCTGAGTGGTGCAGCTGAGTGGCAAAATGTCCGACTCAAAGGATGAAGATTGAGGAAGACCAGCAATTTATCTCTGCTGCCCCCATCTGCCATCTCTTCTCGGATGACAGAATTTAACTAAACAAGGAAAATGTGGCCCTTAGAGAAGAGAATCAAAACCTTCAGTAAAAGAACAGAGCTTTTTGTATGGAGAACAAAGCCTATTATCAGGAGAATCAAAGTATCCAAAGACAAAACAAAGTCCTGTGGGAAGAGAATAAAATCCTTCAAAAGAAGCATACAGACTCTTCAGAGGAAATGAAGCACCTCGAGAAACAGCAAAAGGCCCTCCAACAACAAAATAAAGCCCTCAGAGAAGAGATTAAGGCTCTCAAAGAACAAGAAAGAGCATTTGAAATGGAGGAAAAAGCTCTTCAGCAAGAGATTTTAGGTTTATGGGAGGAAAACAAGGCCTTCAAGGAGCAGCTTAAGGCTCTTAAAAAGGACAACAAAGCCATTCAGAAAGAGGAGAAAGCTCTTTGTGAGGAAAAAAAATGCCCTCAGTGAGGAGAAATTTGCCCTCCAAGAGGAGAACAGGGCCCTTCAAGATGAGAAAAAGGCCCTACAAAGTCTGGAAAAAGCTCTCCAAGAAGAGCACAAAATCCTCCATGAATGGAATAAGTTATTTCAAGGGGAGGAATAAAGCAATGTAAGAATCAGATGCTTAGGGAGATACAGGCAGAAGGAGTAAAGAGTTTACAAAGAGAGTAATTTTCATCATTAGCCAGATATTAAGGTGTAGTCTTCATAACAGAACACAGGCAGCAACTAGGGGATGAAAACAGGCATAAAATAGTCTGTTAGGCTTAGTGCCAAAGCCTAGGAGATTTGAAAGCACTGAAAACATGGTTGTTGGTGTCTTGGATCCCTGAAGTCTAATAAATTACTGCTGGCAATACATAATGCATGTCTGCAGGTGTCTGCTTTATTTGGATATTGAATACCACAGAAAAACAAGGTTCTTATTATAGTATTTCAAAGTTTAGATTAACATAATTTTTTTATTATAAAATGTTGGATGATATTCATAGAAAATGGATTCTGATATAATAAACACTAAAGTCATATTACAAGTGAGACTGCATCAGACTTCCACTTTTACATGTAGACTTAACCAGTAAAATAATGTTTCCGAAAATAGGTGGTATGAAACACTTTCAGAATACGTTAACAAATCCTTTATCTCAAAGATCCAGTTATAACATGAATTTTGAGGAAAAAAAATCAGTATACATTTGTGCAGCTAAAGAAAGAAGATCAGGAAGCAAGCTTGAACACTGTCTTCCTGGACCATCCACAGTGCTACTTTTCTCTATTTCTGCTTTGTGCAGATCCAACAGACAATTTCAAAGGCAATAGGTATGCACAATTACTCCCAAAAGCAATTGTTAGATGCACCAGGGTTTGTCTTTAATCTTACACATTCCTCCAATGTCAGCCTTGTAGGCTTTGTACCCTTGGATGCCTGCACATGTATTTGTATCACATTCCAGTACCCATAAAACAGAATTGTGCTATCATACAATACAACCACTATCCTTGTGGTGTGCAAAGATATTAATTCAAAAGCTTGGAACTGGAAAATCACACCAGAATAAAAACAGCAGTTTAAGACTACCTGGTGTGCATATGAAACCAGGGACAAGAACTCACTGTGTGGCTGTGGCCAGTCTGCTCTAGCTACAACTAGCCATAAGCAGACTGACACAAGTGAATACTTGACACTTGACCTTGGGTCCATGTCTCTGGAAGAGACTTCCTGTTCACTCAGGAAATCAAGTTAACAACAAAATGTATTAAAATACAGAATACTTGCTAGTGTAGAAACAAAAGAACTAGAAAAGAAAGTTCTATCGTCATCGTTCCAAAATATCAAGAGAAGTGATGTTACAGGCAGTGGAGTGATGACATGTGTAGCTAGCGCCTGAGACAAACAAATCAGTATTTCTTTTATTTTGCCAAGTATTAAAGTCTAAATAATAATATCTCTGGCCTTAAAGGCCAGAGAGGTTTTGGAAAGCTGAGCACAGTGGTGTACTAGTGGTCATCTAGCCTGAGAAAACAGATGCAATTTGGAAGGCATATTTTCTCGGAGAAATATTGAGTTTTTTTCTTGCACAGTTTCCCGATGAGAACCCTGATATAAATTGACTTCAATTTAGAGGTCTGGATTCTGACCATTCCTTTGGATTCAGGTACTTTGCATGTTGGAAGCATTCTTGGCAGATGTCTGTCATGCAGATCTTGTTTTATGGACGCTCATCATAGAATAATAAAATGGTTTAGGTTGGAAGGCACATAAAAGATCATCTAGTTCCAACCTCCTTGCCATGGGGAAGGACACCTCCTACTAGACCAGATGGCTCAAAGCCCCATCCAGCCTGGCCTTGAACACTTCCAGGGATGGGGCCTTCACATCTTCCCTGGAAAACCTGTTCCAGTGTCTCACCACCCTCATACTGAAAAATTTCTCCTAATATCCAATCTAAATCTACCCTCCTATAGTTTGAAGCCATTACCCCTTGTCCTACCACTACACTCCCTGATAACACCACTTGGGAATATTACAAGAATGCTACCAGAGTATGCAGGGATGAAACGAGGAAAGCCAAGGCCTCCTTGGAATTAAATCTGGCAAGGGATGTCAAGGTCAACAGGAAGGGTTTCTTCAAGTCTATCGGAGGCAAAAGGAAAACTAGAGAAAATGTGGGCTTGCTACTGAATGAGACAGGGGACATGGTGACAGATGATGCAGAGAAGGCAGAATTACTGAATACCTTCTTTGCTTCAGTCTTTACTGCTCAGGCCAGCCCTCAGGAGCACCAGACTTTACAGGTAACAGAGAAAGTCTGGAGGAAGGAGGACTTTCCCTTGGTTGAGGAGGATCAAGTTAGAGATCGGTTAAATCAACTGGACATCCACAAGTCCATGGGTCCTGATGGGATGCACCCGCGAGTGCTGAGGGAGCTGGCAGAAGTCATTGCTGGGCTGCTCTCCATCATCTTTGAAAGGTCCTGGAGAACAGACAAGGTGCCTGAAGACTGGAGGAAATCTGATGTCACTCCGGTCTTCAAAAAGGGCAAGAAGGAAGACCCGGGAAACTAAAGGCCAGTCAGCCTCACCTCCGTCCCTGGAAAGGTGATGGAACAGCTCGTTCTGGGCATCATCTCAAAGCATCTGGAGGAACAGAAGGTTATGAGAAATAGCCAACATGGATTCACCAAGGGGAAATCATGTCTGACTAATCTGATAACCGTCTGCAATGGTGTGACTGGACGGATAGATGAGGGTAGGGCAGTGGATGTTGTCTGCCTTGACTTCAGCAAGGCTTTTGACACTGTCTCCCACAGCATCCTCATAGGCAAGCTTAGCAAGTGTGGGTTGGATGAATGGACAGTGGGGTGGATTGAAAGCTGGCTGGCAGAGAGAGCTGAGAGGGTTGTGGTTAGTGGCACAGAATCTAGTTGGAGGTCTGTGACAAGTGGTGTTCCCCAGGGGTCAGTACTGGGTCCAGTCCTGTTCAACATCTTCATCAATGACCTGGATGAAGGGATAGAAGGCACCATCAGCAAGTTTGCTGGTGACACAAAAGTGGGAGGGGTGGCTGACACACCACAAGGCTGGACTGCCATTCAGCGTGACCTGGACAGGCTGGAGAGTTGGGCAGAGAGAAACCTCATGAAGTTCAACAAGGGCAAGTGTAGGGTCCTGCACTTGGGGAGGAATAACCCCATGCACCAGTACAGGTTA
>VFFE01007657.1:532174-560605 GCA_008921705.1 Burhinus oedicnemus
GTATGAGGGAGTTCTGAATCGAAACAGAAACATGAAGCGGGACTGACCCTTTTGGAAACAGCCAATAATGAGCCTAGCTTTTGTAATATGTATGAGCTAATTAACGAGCATATAAAGCTTGATGATTGTGTCTCAATAAACGAAGTATGCTGATCACTCATATTGAGTGACTGTGTCTTCCCTCCGCTCGACGAATGGCATGGCTATCCTTCGCAACAGGGACCTTGCAAGAAGTTTACAGGAAAAGTACATCACTAAGGTGATGCAGGAGATGAGATACAGGGACAAAACCTTCAGTTTCAGTAGGGCTCTACCTAAAAGCCCTATCTATGCACATTAGTGAAATTTAGCCTCATGCTACACAACATCAACACCCTCTTGGTGCCAATAGCAGAAGAGTAAACAGAATCCTCAACATGGTGCCGACTATGGATGAACTTAGTTGTGTCAATTGTTCGCCATGCACTAGTGAATCTAATAGAAGTCAGAATCTTCCAAAAGTGAAAAATAATTGCTAGAAGAGTCTAGAATAAATATCAGCTGGTAAGCAGGAACAATTTCTTCTAGGTAAATATTATATGCCTTTCATTGTACTGCAAAAGAGACCCTCTATTCTTGTCAGATGTTAAGGACAGTTGAAGTTACAATGGCAGAAATATGTTTAGTTCTACATTTAGCTCATACAAAGGAGACTTATAATAAAGTTTGTGCCAGCATAAGGCAAATCTATCAAAATACTATTTTTTGTTAATTGTGTGGAAAAAATATTTCTAACCTTTGAAAATACTACATTTTGAATTGCTCCAGGGAATTTTTTCAACTAAGTAGATGTCTGATAAGATTCAAACCTCCTCATGGCATTGATTCAGAATATTAATTATAATATAAAATAAAATATAAAATCAACAGGAGGTCCAGAAGGCAGATCTAGCTGTTAAAATAAGTTTTTGATGTTTATTAAAATAGTCAAAATATTGGAAGTCAATAAAGTGAAGACAACTGATGTATAAATCTAATATACAAAGTCTTCATACTAGGCAATCACGGAATCACAAAATCACAGGGACTGGAAGGGACGTCTGGAGATGATATAGTCCAAGTCCCCTGCCAGAGCAGGGTCACCTAGAGCAGGTTGCACAGGACAGCGTCCAGGTGGGTTTGGAATGTCTCCAGAGTCAGAGACTCCACCACTTCTCTGGGAAGCCTGTTCCAGTACTCTGCCAGCCTCAAAGGAAAGAAGTTCCTCCTCATGTTCAGGTGGAACTTCCTATGGTCAAGCGTGTGCCCATTACCTCTTGTCCTATCACTGGGCACCACTGAAAAAACACTGGTCCCATCCTCCCGGCACCCTCCCTTTAAGTATTTGTAAGCACTGATAAGATCCCCTCTGAGCCTTCTCTTCTCCAGACTAAAAAGACCCAAGTCCCTCAGCCTTTCCTCAGAAGAAAGATGGTCCAGTCCCCTAATCATCTTTGTAGCCCTCTGCTGTACCCTCTCCAGCAGTTCCCTGTCCTTCTTGAAATGGGGAGCCCAGAACTGGACACAGGACACCAGGTGTGGCCTTACCAGGGCAGAGTAGAGGGGGAGGATCACTTCCCATGACCTGCTTGCCACACACCTCTGGACGCACCCCAGGATGCCATTGGCCTTCTTGGCCACAAGGGCACATTGCTGCTTCATGGTCATCCTGTTGTCCACCAGGGCTCCCAGGTCCCTTTCCACAGAGCTGCTTTCCACCAGGTCAACCCCTAACCTGTACTGGTGCATGGGGTTATTCCTCCCCAAGTGCAGGACCTTACACTTGCCCTTGTTGAACTTCATGAGGTTTCTCTCTGCCCAACTCTCCAGCCTGTCCAGGTCATGCTGAATGGCAGCACAGCCTTCTGGTGTGTCAGCCACCCCTCCCACTTTTGTGTCATCAGCAAACTTGCTGATGGTACCCTCTATCCCTTCATCCAGGTCATTGATGAATATGTTGAAGAGGACTGGACCCAGTACTGACCCCTGGGGAACACCACACGTCACAGTCCTCCAACTAAACTCTGGGCCACTAAGCACAACCCTCTGAGCTCTCTCTGCCAGCCAGTTTCCAATCCACCCCACTGTCCAGTCATCCAATACACACTTCCTAAGCTTGCCTATGAGGATGCTGTGGGAGACAGTGTCCAAAGCCTTGCTGAAGTCAAGGCAGACAACATCCACTGCCCTCCCCTCATCTATCCGTCCAGTCACGCCATCATAGAAGGCTATCAGATTAGTCAGACATGACTTCCCCTTGGTGAATCCATGTTGGCTACTTCTGATAAACTTCTGTCCCTCCAGATGCTTTGAGATGATGTCCAGAATGAGCTGTTCCATCACCTTTCCAGGGACGGAGGTGAGGCTGACTGGCCTTTAGTTTCCTGGGTCTTCCTTCTTGCCCTTTTTGAAGACTGGAGTGACATTGGCTTTCCTCCAGTCTTCAGGCACCTTGCCTGTTCTCCAGGACCTTTCAAAGATGATGGAGAGCAGCCCAGCAATGACTTCTGCCAGCCCCTCAGCACTCATGAGTGCATCTCATCAGGACCCATGGACTTGTGGCTATCCAGTTGACTTAACTGATCTCTAACTTGATCCTCCTCAACCAAGGGAAAGTCCTCCTTCCTCCACACTTTCTCTGTTGCCTGTAAAGTCTGGTGCTCCTGAGGGCTGGCCTGAGCAGTAAAGACTGAAGCAAAGAAGGCATTCAGTAATTCTGCCTTCTCTGCCTCATCTGTCACGATGTCCCCTGTCTCATTCAGCAGCGGGCCCACATTTTCTCTAGTTTTCCTTTTGCCTCCGATAGACTTGAAGAAACCCTTCCTGTTGACCTTGACATCCCTTGCCAGATTTAATTCCAAGGAGGCCTTGGCTTTCCTCGTTTCATCCCTGCATTCTTGTAGTCTTCTCAAGTGGTCAGAACTTCCTTCTTCCACTTGAGCTTTTTCAGAAGCTCGCTGCTAGATATGTGCTGTCATTTTAGGTGATGGATCATTCTAGATTACAGTGATAAGAGATTTCCTCTGGATAGTTTCTCTGTACCACTTGCTTGAAAGTCATTTTCATAGTAAACAGCAGTTTAATACAGTACTCAGTGCCTATTGGTTTTCCCTCAATACTTAGTCCACAGGGTGTATGGTCTGTTTTTTTTGTCTTCAGTAGTGAGATCAGAAAATTCATGCTTTTAGCTCTGAAGGTATCCAGTTCATTCCCCAATGTGCTGATCAAGAGAATAATCATGAGCCATCAGACAAACTCTGAATTATTATATTTGTATACAGCAGGTTAATGATGTGTATCCTAGAGTTTTTAGTAAGCTGGTTCAAGGAGATTAGACTGACAATAATAACATAAAACCAAGTAGTGGGAAACAGAAGCTGAAAAATCCAGGAAACTTTCCAAATTAGAATATGCCTAGAGAATTTTTCTAATAATGAAAATCGTGGAAATGTTGAAGCTTGAGTCTCATAAAACATTTCAGTCACTTAGATATATATATTGTACTAAATAATTTTCAATTTATAATTACAGGAAGAAGCTAGCCATCAGGAACAGGTCTTTCTGGGTTTTGGTTCACTTTTTAATTCATTATTAAGTTCAATGAAAGAAAAACTAATATCCAACCATTAAGAAGAAGTTATTGATTCATGGGTGCTCAATAGTTTACAAAACATAACTGTAATTGAAATTATGGGCTTCTCTCACCCAGTTTACAAGTCAGTCTGCATCTCAGCGTTCACAGGGTTCGTTCAGAGTCAGGAATTAGGTTCATTCTCAACCAACCCAGTAGGAAAAAAAATAATACCTGGGACCTCCTTGTAGTGTGTTGTTCAGGATATCAAGATGCATTTAGCTTAGGTTTATTTTATTAGTATTTGTAACAGTCTCCATAGAGATTTTTAAATCTATACAGAATTTACTGTTTAAAGGATTACTAGGAGGGATAAACAACTCAACAAGGGAATTTAAATAGATAATCTGCAATGAAAAGATAAAAGACAGATTCTTCAGAGTACCTGGAGTACTCTCTTCAGTTCTGGGGTCCCCACTACAAGACAGAACTGGCCAAGGGCTAACCTGAGCAATGCTGGTTCTGTGGTCAATATGCAAATATGACTATAGGTCAATCATCTTACCCCCATAAGTAGTGCACAGCCCAAGAGCCCTTTGAGCTCTCCTGGACAGCAGCAGGCTGCACACCAGGGTCTCCCCTTGAGTAGGGACAGCGCTCAAGGTTACTGTTCCTCGAGGCTGAGAGCTTTCTTGCTGGAACAGATCCTCGGTAAGTGACTAATAGCATGCTGAACTTTGAAATCTTAGCTAAGTGATATAAAGGATTGATTGTGCACATATAATCCTTTAGACATAAACCATTGACAAAGTCTGGGACTAGGATTGGATCCAGCTGCACCCAGACTCCTCTCTGAGAAGGAGTTTAGGAAGCAAGGGGGTCCTTTCTGAAACCTTGACTCGACAGGAGGGTCTCCCTGACAGCTCTGTCTGACCCTGTCCTCTGTGCAGTAAATAACCCAAGTGTGCCTTGCCATCTCAAATCTTGTTAAACCGTTGCATCTACTATCAACTTTATTAAATCATTGTTTTATATCAATAAATATATTGCTGCTTCTCTGTTACGAGTGAAGTGCATCATTCTATCCACGACAGACTTCTCGGTGGATGAAGATGATCACATCCAGAGGGTAGTGGTCAACATCACAATGTACAAATGGAGATCAGTGACAAGCGGTCTCCCTCAGGGGACCAGTACTGTTTAATATCTTCATCAATGACATAGTGGGATAGAGTGCACCTTCAGCCTGTTTGCAGATGACACCAAGCTGTGTAGTGCTGTTGACATGCTGGAGGGATGGGATGCCATCCAGAGGGACCTTGACAAGCTCGAGAAGTGGGCCCACGTGAACCTCATGAGGTTCAACAAGGCCAAGTGCAGGGTTGTTCACCTAGGTCAGGGCACCCCCCAGTATCACACAGGGTGAGGGATGAAGGGATTGAGAGCAGCCCTGAGGACAAGGACTTGGGGGTATTGGTGGATGAAAAGCTGGACGTGAGCTGACAATGTGCGCTTGCATCCCGGAAGGCCAACTATATCCTGGGCTGCATCAAAAGAAGCGTGGCCAGCAGGTCAGGGGAGGTGATTCTGCCCCTCTACTCTGCTCTCATGAGGCCCCACCTGGAATACTGTATCCAGCTCTGGAGCCCCCAACATAAGAAGGACGTGGACCTGTTGGAGCGGGTCCAGAGGAGGGCTACAAAAATGATCATAGGGCTGGAACACCTCTCCTATGAGGACAGGCTGAGAGAGTTGGGGTTGTTGAGCCTGGAGAAGAGAAGGCTCCAGGGAGACCTTATAGCGGCCTTGCAGTATCTGAAAGGCACTTAGAAGAAAGATGGGGACAAACTTTTCAACAGGGCCTGTTGCAATAGGACAAGGGGTAATGGTTTTAAACTAAAAGAAGGTAGATTTAGACTAGATATAAGGAAGAAATTTTTTACAGTGAGGGTGGTGAAACGCTGACACAGGTTGCCCAGAGCGGTGGTAGATGTGCTACCCCTGGAAACATTTAAGGTCAGGCTGGACGTGGCTCTGAGCAGCTTGTCCTAGCTGAAGATGTCCCTGCTCATTGCAGTGGAGGTTGGACAAGATGACCTTTTAAGGTCCCTTCCAACCCAAACTATTTTATGATTCTATGATTCTGTGAGTTTTAAGACCCAGTATGTGATCTATGGAAGGCTTATACTCTTGTTAAGAGGCTTTAAGAAGGAAGGTTGTTTCCTTAATGCCAACCTAAATGAAAAGAACATTTTTTTGCATTAATTGTGTATAAGAAAGTATCATAAAGATTTCTGGGAAGAGAAAAGAAACCTATAATACAGCTTCAGGGGACAAGAACAGTCCATATATGGCCAAAATATCTGAGAAGAAGACAGACGACAGTTAATGAACAGTAAAAACATACTGTGGCACATAATTATGCAAATTTGATGACAGATACATTGAGTATCTAGTAATTTTTGATTTTAATTTCAGCAGCAGATTCTCAGTGTCTTTGAAATAGGGATAGTTTTTAAGCTCTCTGGAAATGGATTTAGATGGACAATACCTTCTGCATTTGTCTAGACACTGAAAGTTTGGTGTCAATGAATCATGCAATCTGGGGTTTGTGTTTGATAATGTTGAGCGATGTACATGTGGTTTAGGGTTTATACAATTTTTGTTCTATAAATACTTCTCATTAAATATCTACTTTATTGATATCTGTAATTACTGAATTTCATAAGCCATGCAGTTTTTTCTGGTCCTGTGATTCCATCTGCTATTCAGAATAAAAATGTATTCGTTATGGACTGAAGGGTTTTATTTCTAGACTTAGAATTTAGTGATCTGTATTTATTGTGAAGTCTCTATTTGAGAAGTCTGGTCATGTTTTGTTTAAAAGAAAGAAAAATACAACTAAAGCTTTTCCATTCAAATAATAAAGACCTCAGAAGTCATTGTATTCAACACAAGTGTAACTTTAAATACATTCATAATTACTGTGAAATTACATCATTAAGAAAAAGCATCTGTTTAAGTACTTGGGTGAATTGTGGACACCTTGGTCATAAGGGGAATGTTGACAATACCTGATCTGCAAAAATATATCTGACAATATCTGGTCTACAATATCTGATTAAAGGTGCAAAAGTCTTTTCTGTATTACATCAAATGACAACAATTCTCCATCATTCCCGTGCAAAAGGGCAAAACTACAAATTAATTCCTGTCTAGACAGAAGAAATAATGGTTTTTATCTAAATTGTCTTGGGCCACTGCTGGGACATTCAATGAAAAGCTCTACTACTAATGAATAAAAAGACAATTTTTTTACAATTAATGAGTCATAGATATTTTAAGCACTGCAATTTGAAGACAGAAAGCTATTAGATTTAGAGGAAGAATGGAAGAAAATAATGAGATCAGAAGGGTGAGCTATTTTGGTACCTGAGAAAGGTTGTTATTCTAATTCAATATTTATCATGCAGTAGCAACTTTAAAATGAGGAATCTAAAGAAAAGATGCTTGGATCTTGGATACCATCTGGAAAGTTCAGCTGAAAATCATGCATAAGGAGAGTAATAACATTAGTAACTGAAAATATGTCTGTTAAACACATTTTTTATTCAAAACAGAAAAAAAAAAAAGGCAGATGGTAAAATTTGGAAGGGAGGATTAGAAATTAACATATTAATGGCCAGATTCTGCAGTGACTGAAATAAACGGAGTGTTGCCATTGATTTTAATGAGAGTAGAATAAAGTATGTCATCAGAAGTGGTGAGAAAAGGTTGTAAACATAAAAGACAACATTCTCCAGTTGCAGTTTTCTGCTTTATAGACACAAATTGGACTTCAAGGGGCTAAACATAACCACTGACCAAGTCCTCTAGTCAGGGAAAGAGTTCTCTAGGAAAAAGTTAACAAAAGTAGCTGCATTCCTTTGGATTTAAATGAGTTTTATGAGGGCAAGATGTGGCAGAGACAGATACTCATTTGTACTAGTTCAGTCACTGACATAAACTAGGGCAGCATTGTACTTTGATCTTCAACAAATCTGGGTAGCTCAAATCAAGAAAAAAGATCTAGCTCCCCTGTGATCCTGTGCTCTCTCTACAAAGTTCAGTTTGTTTTTGAACAAGGTAGGGTATCTGTCACTGAGATATAATTACTGCTAAATTGCAGAATTTCATTGGGTTACACGATTATGTGTATCGTGCTCTATTCTGCATTTACAAAGCATTCTCTGCTAGGATATTATGGAGAGGCAGGTCTTTCTAAGGTCGCAAAAATGTAAACTTGTGTTTAAGCACCCAAAAAGGGATAATTTAACCCACAAAGGGCATGAGGAAGAGTTTATCTAATATAAACCCTTTTCTATAAAGCAAACACATTACTGGGGCTGAAGCTGCATTTTCATTTTGAATTGATATATTTTATCTCTAAGGGTCATTGCACTGTGTAAGTGAAGAGTGAGGGACAAAATGTTAGAGGAAACATGATTGCGTAACAAAACTTTGTTGTTATTTCAAAAGGAATGTAGCTACATACATGTTATTTACTAGTTCTTGGCTTTAATTAAAAACAAATAAAAAGGTGAATATAAATGGAACTGGGAATACTGTGCTAATTTACATCAGTGTTTAATTTCCTTAAATGCAATAATTAAAGTAAACACTAATTACTAAAACAATTTTTCATTGTTAAAGTGCAAAATGTACTTATTTTTCTATCAGCCTTATGTTTTTACAAGAGCACTCTCTTGTGGCTGTAACAGTTTCTGCATTGTAACTAGTTCAAATAGTTTGAGGACCTTTTTAAAAAGAATTTTATACTGCAATTTAAGGTAATAGGAAACACAATAACCTAACTCTGTCCAGCCATGCAGCAGATAATCAGAATATAACGATAAATCTGAATGAATCATCTAAAAATCTGTTTATTCACCAAGGCATAAAGACTGTTGAAAATAGATACCTATATTTTAATCTAATAGGAAGGCTTAAAAAGACAGCCAGCCTAGAAAAGATATTAAGAACCAAATACAATCAGAACACTATGCTGCAAAAGCAGCATAGGATAATCAAAACAAATGTAACATATGGGCAGGAGGTCTGGTCTGTAGTCATACAATGCTGGAAAACTCTTTAAAAATTATGAAGAAAAATGACAAAGATGCAATTGCTTCTGCTTCTTTTGTGCAGTGATATACCTCTGTTTATCCACTGTATCTCTCCGTAACAAGAATATTCTTGTAGCAGGTGAAAGATGCTCAGAAAAGTGTTTGAGCCAGGTTGTCCAGTGGCTTCTCTGTTGTAGTTTTTGGTAGTGGTCATCTTATAGCAGGTACTCATTAAAGTGAACTGTGCTGAGGACCTGGTCCACACCATCTTCTGACTGCACTCATGCCTGACCCAAATATTCTGCCTGCACTGGGGTCACAACTGCCTCCTTCCCATAAAAGAGGTCTTCTGGAAATCCCTTGCTGGCCTGGGTGTCTGGACTATCTCCTTTTTCCAGTTGGAGCAGAGAGATTTTCAATAGTAAAGTCTACTCGTCAGGAAAGAGTACAGAGCAAAACAGCTTTGGAATGTGGTGCCATGAAAGAACCATGATTACTATCAAGGATTAGACACCTCATCTTTAATGTAGAACTTGGATATATGACTAATAGGAACTAAAGCTTTTTAATAGGGAGAAAATAGCAGTCTGGTGTCTAGTACTAATGGGAGTTATGCTCACCAATGTTTGGCAAGTAGATTAATTACTCTTTACTAACTTACTCTCATCAAATGGTAATGAAATCTCTTTAGGCAGGCTGCAGGGTTTTTTTGACATGGATTTTCTGCTTCACAGAGCCGTGTACTGATATGTAGTTGCACAAATAATAAATGATAAAACCATCTCTCAGTCTTGCCTAGCTCACTGATACATTACAACATTTCACTGACTCATTTATTAATGTTTTAGCAATACTTTGAGATCCTCAAATGGAAGACACTATATCAAAACAGGTTATTGTCTCAAGAAAGGTATCTGAAGAAATTAAGTTAAAAATATCTGCACAGCCTTTCATGATTTTAGTGTGCTTATAACTTTCCGTATAGCTAATACAGGTTTTCCTTAAAAGGGCAACAACTGACATTAGAAACTAAAAAGCTGTTCTTTCAAATTAGTCAAGCTCTTTTCAAAGTACACCAATCTGTAGCTCGGGTATCACTAGAAGAACATGATAAATGAAAATCTTCAATCTCAGAAGCTAAAGCTACATCAGTAGCAGTAAATTAAACAGAGCTCAGAAACTTTCCTAGGCACAGGGTTAAATGGAATGACCTATATCTATTAGTAAATGCTTTTAGCCACAGAAAGAGAGTGGCAGCATGCAAACTGCCGGCTGACATTTAGACACTGTAGCTGGAATATTCAACTTCCTAAAATGTACCCATGAATTAGTTACGAGCTTGCTAGTTGGCCCAGGTCAAAACTGTTCCAGAGAATGGTCTAAAAGCTTAAAAATACAGACAATTACATTTCAGTCTTGAGAGCATTGTCTGCCTAGCTCTGTTTACGTTACTAACATAGGTGCAGTCTACAAAGTGATTGCGCGTGGAATAGATGTAAAAGCTGAGGTCAGCAAAGAGAGTTAAAGGAATTTAACCACTAGAGCTTTATCAAACTAGTTTGAAAATACATGTCATTGCACTCCTGGCTTAAAATAATGCCGTTATCAAAATTGGAGAGAAAAAGACAAATGGAGTTAAACCCAACTACTGTTGAGTTTCATAGAATCACAGAAAGGTAGTGGTTGGAAGGGAAGTCTAGAGATCATCTAGTCCATCCCCCCTGCCAAAACAGGTTCACCTAGAACAGGTTGGACAGGAACGCATCCAGGAGGATTTTGAGTATCTCCAGAGAAGGAAACTCTACAGCCTCTCTGGGCAGCCTGCTCCAGTGCTCTGCCACCCTCAAAGGAAAGAAGTTCCTCCTCATGTTGAGATGGAATTTCCTGTGTTCCAGCTTATGCCCATTGCCCTGTGTCCTGTTGCCAGTCACCTCTGAAAGGAGTCTGGCCCCATCCTCTTGACACCAATCCTTTAGATATTTATAAGCATTGATAGGATACCCTCTCAGTCTTCCCTTCTCCAGGCTAAACAGACCCAGGTCTTGCAGTCTTTCCTCATAAGAGAGATGCTCCATTCCCTTGATCATCTTTGTAGTCCTCCGCTGGACTCCCCAGTAGTTCTGTGTCTTTCTTGAACTGAGGGACCCAGAACTGGACCCAGTATTCCAGATGTGGCCTCACTAGGGCAGAGTAAAGGGGGAGGATGACCTCCCTCCACCTGCTGGCCACACTCTTTCTAATGCACTCTAGGAGAGCATTGGCCTTCTTGGCCACAAGGGCACATTGCTGGCTCACGGTCAACTTGTTGTCCACCAGGACTCCGAAGTCTCTCTCTGCAGAGCTGTTTTCCACCAGGTCAGTCTCTAACCTGTACTGGTGCATGGGGCTATTCTTCCCTAGGTGCAGAACCCTACACTTGCCCTTGTTGAACTTCATTAGGTTTCTTTCTGCCCAACTCTCTAGCCTATCCAGGTCTCGCTGTATGGCGGCACAGCCTTCTGGTGTGTCAGCCACTCCTCCTAGTTTTGTATTGCCAGCAAACTTGCTGAGGGTACAAGTTTGCTGATGTTTCCCAATACAGATAAAATTATATGCAAAATAAATAAACTAAATGTCACAATTCTCAAATTATGTTGTGATTTGACAATAAATGATAACAAATTGTCAATAGCTTTGTTCAAATGGGTAGTTTGACTGACTTCAGAGGCTGTGTTTCTACATATTTAAAACATTAAAAAAGTAAGACTGACAAGCCTCAGTCCCAAGGCTGTGCAAACTCAGTATGAAGCCCATGGCCTGATACTACCAATGGCATGACTGTATTTATTGCACTACAGGACAATGCTTTCAGACTCCACTCTCTGGCTCTGATCTATCATTCTTCTCCTGTGCCTAAATATGGAACCATCTTGGTGTGGGGAAATAGTTTGTGTGATGTCCCGATATCTGCAGGTTGGTAAAAAGTTCCTTCAAGCCCCTCTGCTGGCACTGACAGCTTTTTACTGATCTTCTCTATTTCCACAAGTGCTTCTGATTCAGTTTAGAACTGGACCATAAACCAGGGAATAAGAACTGGTAATAAACATTCCCTGTGATGAAGCCATTATGTACATTTTGAAGTTACATTCTTAGTAAAAAGCAGAGAAAAGGAGTGCCAGGCCTCAGCAAGGGAGGTGACATGATTGCCATTTTTAGTAGGGTCATGCCATAAAAGCACAATAATCAATTGTCATTGTTGTCTATGAGATTGCACTGGAGTTTCATTTTAGAATATATACCACATCTTTTAAAAATTCTTACCACTGGAGCTGATTCATCTGGTTGGTGATAAGTCGTACTCAATGCCCTCCCTGCCTCCATCATTGCTGGTAAAATGTGACCTCAGGAAATGCAGGCAACTGAGACCAGTAGGCAAGTCTGGAGCAAGGAAGACTTACCTTTGATGGAGAAGGATCAAACTGGGAAATATTTAAATAAACTGGACATACACAAGTCCATGCAGCCTGGTGAGATACATCTGTGAGTGCTGAAACGGCAGTAATGTGAAACGCATGCCAAGATTTTACGTCATGTCAATGGTGGTTAGCAACAGTGCTGCCTGTTTTCACATTTTAGGCAGATCAGCCATTCTCCTTACTTTCCAAACTAAATGTAAAAAGAAATGTAATTTCCATAATTTTTGAATACTTATCAAAAAATCTTTGACTACTGAATTTATGGGCCAACACATCCATAGCTTTGCTGTTAATTGTAATATTATTAAAATTCTCAGCATACAACTAGGAACATAAATGCTTCTTTCTCAATGTACTTGCAAGTAGTATTTACTTCCTTAAAAATATTAGAGAAATTGTTGGTCATGTTCAAATCTGACCTTGTGGTTCTATATTAGATTTACAGCATGATCTAAATAGAACTTTAATTAGCTTCTTCCAACATGGTCTTGATACATTATAAATTAGTTAAGATTACTTATTTACACTCCTTTCTTTTTTATTTAAAAATAAATTAGTTAGATCAAGAAGAAAAATAAATAATTAAAACTGATGAAACATAGCTGTCATCAGTTAATAAATCCAGCTTTTCACCATCCATCTGCTAATTTATTGTGCAATTCAAATGTATTAAAATGTTTCTGAGTAGTATTGAATATCTTTTTAAAAAAAGAGGTCACCTATAGCTCTATAGATTGACCTATTAAAAAAAAGGTAAAAAAAAAAAGATCATATATAGATATAGAGTATTTCCTGCAAGGGAGATTCCATTCCACCGTTTCTCTTGGCAACCTATTCCAGTGTTAATTGTTGTCATGGTGAAGAATTGTTTTTTTTCTCGTGTTCAGACCTGTTTCCCCTGAACAACTTTTGTCCATTGCCTCTGTTCCTGTCACTGTTCATCCTTGTGAAAACAGCACCCCCATTTTCTCTATAACTACCTTTTGAATATTGGAAGACTGTGATTCAGTCCCCCGAGCCTTCTACTTTAACCTTTTCTAAGCCGAAGAAACCCAAGTTCTTCAACTTTTCTTCAAATGTCAAGTTTTTCAAACCTCTAATCATCATGGTGACCCCCGTGATGGACCATCTCAGTTTTTTGATGTGTCTCTTGAACTGTGTGGGACCAAAACTAGAAACAGTATTCCAAGCATGGCGTAACAAATGCTGAAGTAGATCCCTTGATTTACTGGATATATGTAAGGCTATTATTGCCGTATATAGTATTTCCAGGGCCAATGCACAGCTAAGGAGGTGTAAGGCTTGTACTACCATATACAATATTTTGGGGCATATGCACACACAGGAATGTGGCAATAGAATTGCTTTATATCATACTTCTGTCCTCAATTCACACTAAAGACAGAACTATCACAAAGGGGGCGCAGAGATGGGTTGTAGTAGTTGGTTAACAACTCCAGATAGTGCTTCTGTGACTCAGCAATAGAAAGAACAGTCTGATCAGGGAATTCAGAATTTTCCTTTTCCTTTCCTTTCCTTTCCTTTCCTTTCCTTTCCTTTCCTTTCCTTTCCTTTCCTTTCCTTTCCTTTCCTTTCCTTTCCTTTCCTTTCCTTTCCTTTCTTTCTCTTCCTTTCCCTTCCCTTCCCTTCCCTTCCCTTCCCTTCCCTTCCCTTCCCTTCCCTTCCCTTCCCTTCCCTTTTTTATTTTTAGTGTTACCCACAGACTTGGTGGGGATTCATTAAATCTTGTTGGTTGAGATAATTTCAAAAACATGGAGACTTAGTATCAACCCCTAAGGAACTCCACTTGTGACCAGCTGTCATTTCAACTGTGAACCATTAACCACCTCCCTTTAAGCTTGGTTTGAGCTTGGTTTAAGCTTGGTAGTTCATCTAGCTCTCCACTCATGTCATGGTACATCCCTCTGGTCCTATTTTACCATCTTGTCAACAACGATTGTGTGGGACACTGTCAAATAAACAATTATTCACTCAGAATTATTTTTTTTTTCCTCCTAGAAGGTATTTTGTCATTTGCTTTGTCATTCCTTGTTCAGATGGATACTTGGGGACTGACTTTACCCATGAAAAGTAAAGCATAGAAGACACTGGATACCTCAGCCTTTTCTGTGTCATTTGCAACTATCATGCCAGCCCTGTTCAGCAGAGGAACTACATCTTCCAAGTATTTGCACTTAATTTCTGAGCACAAAAAATAGCAAATAAAAATGCAGTAATAAATGAAACATACAAATTATTGGCACTTCTGGTTCAGGTATTTACATGCAGGCTTTTTTCTTCATGTGCAAAATGAAGTTTACCAGTTTTCTATGTTCAAAACATCAGCTGTTTGTAATTCCATGGTTTAAAGATCATAAATTTAATTTTATTTTCAGTATTAGTCATGTACATGTAATGTGACACAGCAATAAACGAAGACATGGCAAATCAAAAAGTTGCATTGCTAGAGCAGAACTTTTTTTTTCTAATGCAACTATGTGTATTGTTTCACTGAAATCTTCTGCTTTAAAAGTCATGCAACTACATTAGCTTCCATTTCATAAAATGAACAAACAGAACTACAACAATAAAAAAACCCAAACAATAAAAGACCCTTTAATTATTCTGAAAATTGAACAAAATTTAAAAGTAACATGCCTGATTTAAGATAGTCAAAAGACATAACAGCTTTAGTAGCCAAAAAAATCTTTTCCTTTTAATTCTTATGACTTTAAACCAGGAATGTCAACTTTCTAATCTAACAATATAATTGCAACTTAACACATCAACCTGTAAAAACAGTCTCCTCTATTATTATGGAAACAGGTTATAGAATCTGGCAAAAAGGAAAGGTTTGTGAGTCTGTTGAATTGCTGTACCTGAAAAGTCAGGAATTTAATTTTTTTTATTATTTAAGTTACCTCAGGGTCTGAGCAGTAGATGTTTTCAGGGCTAAATAATGGATTAGGTCCTATTCATTTTTTCATTCTTCATTTTTTTAAAAGCTGCTTCTTATTGCTACAAAGGTGAAAAAAAATCACAAGTTAAGCTATTAAGAGTGATTAGGTATTTCTTCCATGTTACATAGCTGAAAGAAGGTTTTCATGAACTCTTATGCTTTTAGTAACTAATATCTTGAAAGATAAAACATTGTCAGAAGTCAAATCCACTCAAGATGTACATACTGCATAAAAATGATCATTTTCCAGTTTTATAACCCATCTTCCTCTCACATTATCTTACCATTTTTTTCCCACCAAATATTCAGTAGATTGTTTTTTGTTTTCTTACCCATCTTCTTCTTGATATCACAAAACTTTTGAAACACCTAGTCAGCTTATATAGGTTGTCTGTTCACAAAGCAGACTTTGGTGATATTTATCATCTGTCATCCTCTAATATGGAAATATTAATAGTCTTTAAAATATATAGGAAGCAAAAAAGATTTCTGTGCTTCATCTGTGGTGGATGTGGTACTAATTTTATCAGTGCACAAAAGAGCATAAAAGCGATAAAAACTGAAAAAAAGGAAAAATAGGAGTTTTGGAGAACTGAGAGTAGAAAAGAGAAATGGAAGACCAAAATGAAAATTTATTTTAGAGTAAAAAACAACACCAAAACAAACAAACACGGAAGATATTAAAGAATATGAGAAATGAAATGATAGCTGCAAGAATTACTTTGGGGGATTATCATTTTGAGCTGCTGCAAGCTTAGTGGATTTATAAAGTGGACTAGAATATTTCAGTTGGAAGAGTCCTACAATGATCATCTAGTCCAACTGCCTGACCAATTCAGGGCTAACCAAAAGTTAAAACATGTTACCAAGGGCATTGTCCAAATGCCTCTTAAACACTGACAGTCGTGGAGCATCGACTACCTCTCAAGGAAGCCTGTTCCAGGGTCTGACCACCCTCTCAGTAAAGAATTGCTTCCTAATGTCCAGTCTAACCCTCCCCTGACACAGCTTCAAACCATTCCCATGTGTCCTATCACTGGATCCCAGGGAGAGGAGATCAGCACCTCTTTCTCCAGTTCCCCACCTGAGGAAGCTGTAGAGAGCAATGGGGTTGCCCCTCAGCCTCCTTTTCTCCAGACTAGACAAGCCTAGAGTCCTTAGTTGTTCCCCATAGGACATTCCTTCCAGCCCTTTCACCAGCTTTGTTGCCCCCTCTGGATGCATTCAAGGACCTTCGCATGCTTCTTAAATTGTGGGGCCCAGAACTGCACGTAGTACTCCAGGTGAAGCCACATGCTTAATACAGCAGGATAATCACCTCTCTTGACTGGCTGATTATACTGATGCACCCCAGGATGTGGTTTGCTCTCTTGGCTGCCAGGGCAACCTGCTGACATATTGAGCCTGCTGTCAACCAGCACCCCCATTTATTCTTGAACAGCATCTATTCCATGATCAGGTATTCCTTAAATACAGTATCATGGACTAGCAGCCAGCAAATTGCTGTAATGTGGGGTTTTTTGAACTAGAGATGGGCTAAGCTATGTCATATAGTGCCAGATGGGCGTATGTGAATATTGCCATATGTCTCCAAATGGTCTGACCTGCTGTTGTAAATATTTTAAAAGGTGCATTTGTTTATAATGAAAACCAAAATAATTAGACTTTGTTTGGAAATCTGTTCTTCCCAAATGGCATGAGAGAAACAGAAATTTTGTCAATGAAATCTTTTCTCAGGATTTATTTTCTCCCATGGGTGTTGTTGGAAAGAGGACGCAGAACTTATGCTATGAAAACCATTGCAGGTACTTTGAACACACAGGACAGCAGCATGTAGTAGTACTGTTTTCTTTGGGTGTTCGGTTAAATATCCACCAGATGTCAGTACATACTTGCAGAATCGCCTAAGTTGACACTAACACAAATCTGATCCTTCTGATAGATAATACAGAAGTGCAAAGTTGCCTGTCGCTGATGGTACTGCCAAAAAGTGCAAAACAGTGCAAAGAAAATCCTTACACTTTATAAATGAGAGGCAAAAAAAATAGAATTTTGATTCTGTATTGTTCTGCAGTTGGCAGTTATTTGGCTACTAGGAGTTACAACTGCTCCAAGTTTTTATTTGTGAAAACAGAAAATACGGGGCAGAGAGCTGCATTGTAGAGTGTGGCCATTGAGATTCTTAAATATGAGAGACGAGGAAAAAAATGAGAGATCTAGACTTCTTCAGTCTTAATAAAAAAAGGCTAAGGAATAATTTTATTCCTGCCTTCAAATGTCTAATAAGTTGTTGTAGTGTAGAAGGAGCTAGACAAGCACAACTATAGGATGGAGGACAATGGATAAAAGTTGCAAGAAGGAAAATTCTGATTTGACATCAGGAAAAAAAGCCCCACAACCCACAAATGAAAGTAATCAGACACTGGAATGGATCACCCAAAAGCTTGTGGAATCTGTCTTCAGAGATATTAAAAAATAGGCTCCAAACTGCTGGCAGATTTATTTTTTTTTTAAGATCGTTTATAAAAATAAGTGATAAGCCTCTTGCCTATCACAGTCAGGTATTTCTTTCCTCTCAGGCAGTTGGCAGCTGCACTGAGATGCCTCAGTGGTTTTCTGTATTTCTTTGTATGAGGTATCTCCACATACAAAAATCAGTATTGTGTAAACTCTTTTCAGTGACAGTTTAGCTTTTGAAATGTAATCATTCGGTTTTACTTCATTATAAAACTGACAACTTTGTTTTATTTCCTGACACAGTATTAAATAGGCCACATAAATCCAGTCATATTTAACTACAACTTCAGTTAGGAAGTTGTTTCAGGACCTAGTTTGCCTTGTTTGAAGAGTTTAAGAGTATACACTGAAACATCACCAAAAAAACCCAACCCAAACCTAAAGTTACTATCTATTTTGAATAAACAGATATTTTCACTAAATGTAATGGGAACAATTAAAAAAATATAATAAGATTTTAATGAGAATGACTCTGTGGGTACTTAACAGTGATCAAATACATTTTGCTCTGAAAATCTATGAAAGCATTACAGAATAATTTCATTTCCATTCTATTTTATTTTTTTGCCAAGTTACTCATAAACATTCTTCAGATAAAGATTAAAATTCTGTATGTATAATTAATTTCCCATCATTTCCCAAATTTTTGGAATGATGGAGCCCTGCCATCCTCAATATTTCTTACAATAAATCGTGTACAAACTAATATGAATTGTTTATCATGGCTTTAAAAACAGTGGTGTGTTGCCCAAGAAGTTTGGCAACAACATTCCTATTGTTTTTGATTTACCTTTTATTTATTTTCCTGAATGACTTTTTCATGCTATTCTGACAAGAATATTATTATTTTACCCATAAGATTTATCAATACTTCATATGACCTAAAACCAGATGAAGGCTTCGAGATGCACAAGCTTTAACTGAAATGTAAAAGAAACCTTAATTACTTTCTTTGAGAAAGAAATGGAAATTACATTTTTTATATTATTTCTAAAATAATAATGTAATCTGTTTGAGCCACAGAAGGCATATACTGTTTTCTGATGGTGATCCCTGCAGACACAAAGCAATCTCCATAGAGGCCCTGAACGGTTGCAGTATTGCCTGCTGCTGATTTTCTCCACAGAGGCCAGAAGCTGCTCAGTGTAGTAGTCAAAATGTTTAATACTGGCTGAGAACAGTGTCTTGTACTCCAGGGATCTATTGATTCAGTCTAACAGCTTTTGTTTGCAAGTCTTAGGCAAAAATTAGAGGTATTAAGATAGCGTCCCGACAAAACCAGACCCTACTTCTCCACAGGGATGGGTCCCCACTGGTGTCGTATGAGATGACAACCATTTCATCTCATTTATCATGTTGTTCTGCTTCTTGGGATTGCAGCTAGAGACAGTCTGCTGATTTTTCAGCAGTCAGAAGAAGCAGGCTTGGGTGTTCATATTTTCTGTTTTGGGGGGGAAGGGTGTTTGGGGTTGGTTTTTTTTTGGTTGGTTGGAGTTTCCTTGGTTTGTTTTTGTTTTTGCTTTTTTAAGTACTCCACATTTCTCATTGTTTTCAGCATCAGGATAATTGAAATCCCATATGATTAGTGTTCCAGCCATTTCACCATCTCTGCTTATCTGCATAAACAATTCACAGTCTACTTCTTTGTTTTACCCTGGAGATATAACAGTTTTTGTTTGAAACGCCTCTGCAAAATCTGCCCATCTTTTACTTCAGTCCAGTTTGCCTTTACAGTTTCCAAGAGCATTCTGTGACAAAACAAGGCTTTTATTTCCTTTTTATATATTTATTATATATTTATTTTCTACCAAAAAGCATCTCCATTGAAGAATTTTACAACATTTGCAAAGGCAAACATCTAAACTGTGAAGTACAGTTTAAGACCCAGGAATATTTCTTGATTTTCAGGGATACCTTGTACCACATAGGTACAACCTATGTGTGTTTACCAGTAATTAAAAATAATATGTGCATTTCTTAGAGCTTATGTGAAATGAATTAGACTCAATAAACTTTTTTTTTAATGTGAAGAAGAGACTCAGAAATTCAGTCAATGTTTCCAAATAGCTACTCATAGCAATTAAAAAAATTTTTGTATTGGTCATGCTTAGATCTTTTGTTCTTTTTACTAGAAGTTTCAGACACATTTTTCTAAAAGCTCTTTTATTCCTTCTAGTCAATGATCTGCTGTGTAAAGACTCTTGTCTTACTTTTTGGCTGATGCCTCCCTGAGCTTTAAAGCCTTGTGTTCTCAATGCAGCACTGAAATAGAAGATTTTACACACACAGGACTTTGCAACTGATGGGAAATAATAAATGTTTTCAAATTTTCAAAGTCTATGTTATAGAATGGATCAAAGTTCCATCTCGTTTAATTCCTTTTTTATCAACTAAGAATCTGACCCAGAATCAGTGAATATCATTTTTTAATACTTTCAGTTCCTTGACCATGCAGTAATCCTCTGTCAACAAGGATTTTCCCACAGTAAGTCTTTTTCAGTCCACAGAACTGCCTTAAAAGTCTTTAAGGGGTGATTTGATATCAGTCACTTGTAATCGGTGTGTTCTTTGACTATGCATGTTTAAACAAGGCACTGCACTGAAGCTCATAAAGAGAAATAATATATTTATGATGTTTATTTTGAATGTTCAAAATATATAAAAATTTCCTCTTCCCCCCCCCGCCCCGAGTAAGTGCTGCCTAACATAAGTACATACTTCGGTCAAGATGTCTCAAAGCAGTTACCAAATGAAGTCAGTTCCATTGTCCCTATTTACAGGTGGAAAAAAACAGGTATATAAAACAAACTTTCAGTGACAAAAGTTGTAATGTAGCTTGAGGCCAAAAGTAAGTCCTTTACTGAATGATGACAAAACTCTTACACATCTATTTACCTGCATCATTCAAATAAACCTTGCAGGCAACATAAATGATCAAAGTCCGTCATAATATACATAGCATAACTATTTCTACACATGGGCAAAAACAGCAGACAAGCTCAAGGCTTGTATGATGTTCCACTTCTATCTATTTAATTTTGTTTTCTACCCAGACTAGGAGATGTTTCCTTGTATAACAGTAATATCCTATAAAACAATCACAAAGTTACTTCCATTTAATTTTGCAATTATCTAAAAGAAGGGAATATTTTCTTGGTTTAAAAAAAGTGAAATACAGCTTTTCAGCCTTCCCTAGATTTGAAAGCACTTTCATTTCTCATTTCCTACTGTGTGTCCTCACATCTAGCATTATACTGGAGTTTTATTTCCTCTACTTATTTGTCTCTGTTTTATTCTCAGGCAAACTCATAAGGTCCATATTAGAAATTACAAGAACATTGAAGGATCTGGCAGGTTTGACAGCACAAACACACAGCTATAGTCTTTAACAGACTTTTTTTTTTAAAAAGTAACCCTGTGTGACCAATACCTTTGAAATTTGTGCCTAGACATTATGTACTTTTAGTCACTTTTCTCCCTTTGTCTACTAAATCTTTACCAAAAGCCTAATGGAAGATCCTTGAATTGCATACCTAAATGAAGGATATTCATTATTACCAGGCAAGTGTTAATATTTCATGTTAAACATGTCTCCAAGTTTTAAAAATGCCAAGCACAAGGGAACTATTTGACTGTGGTCAGTCCCGTCTCTTTGTTTTCCATTCTCCTGTATTCTTACTTCAGTTACTACGTGTGACTCCTGACAGTTTTTTTTCCAGAAAGAAAAAAGAAAAAAAGAAAATAATATAAATAGAATTTAGTAAAAATGAGTCCAAATCTCGACATTTTGGGTTCAGCTTAATACACAAATATTAAAAATATTACAGAATTCTTTCATAAGCTTTATATGCACTATGCATTTACCTTCTCCAGATTAAAAGATTAACCAAAGTATTTTGCATAAGTATAATGCAGAAAATGCTTCTTCCATTCAGAATTCCCTTTTGTCCACATTTTTATAGAAGAAATTTAATAACTTTTTCATGAAAAAAACCACCAGCTGCATTGTGTGGCTCAGAATTAAGACTACCTTCTGTGTAATGTAAAAGTACTTGCTGTAGTACAAAAGAAATTAAACTCAGTTCCAGGCAAACTTAAATCTTTTCATATTCTTGAGGGTTCACATTGTCTAGAAGAAATTATTTCAATCTGGTTGCTTCCTGTGTTTTAAATACCTCAAGACAGTAGATAAAGCATATGTTGGCAGTACACAGTGAGCATTTCTGCAGGACAAATGCATGGCAGTTTCCTGGCACTGCCTGTAACTCTTTCTGTGATTTTTTTGACAAGTTTTGCACAATCAGTTTTCAAATCTTAGTTCAGGGTTAGCCAAGAATTCAGCTTGGATTTCCTCTAAGCCTACCTGTGAAAACTGAGTTGGAAACTCAGAAACAGTTGGAAACTGAGTATCCCTTACTTCAAAAACTGCAGAATTAATTAGATAGACTTGTGTAATGGGAGGGATTGAAGGTTGGAGTGAGAGATTATGTTCACTCTTGGGTCAGTATGGGGGGAAAAAATGATATTGTTTCACAGTACACCATGCTCATTAGAATTCCAGCTCTGTAACAGCATAATAACTAGAGCATTTGCTTACAAAACAAAATATCTGGTCCCAGGTCCTTCAGGCAGGCAGTCCATTTGTAATAGCAACGAAAGTTAAGGTCTTCCCAAACACCATTGTGCTCTCCAAAGCATCCCTGGCCTGTTCCATTTGTTTGTTCTGTTTTTCTTCGGGCTATATAATATCAAGCATTAATCAAAAACTTGCAATCATTAAACAGAGGGGAAGAGAGTGTGAGGTCACTTTTACTGATACTAGCAACGGCCTGTCAAGAGGACATTCTGAAGTTCACTGGTTTCATTTTCATTTCTAGATCTGTGGAAACAGCTACAAGACTGTGCTCATTTACTGTTTCTCACTGAAGTGATTTTATAGCTATTGATCTATTCCACATTTTGTTTCAGGAGAATTGCAAAGAGTGGAGAGAATTAAATGGAAGCATTTGAATAACATTCATAGTATATGGAAAAGGAGGAAAGAAAATGAGGTGCAGTTATGGGAAGTAGAAATAAGATTTATCAATAACAGACGGGATATAGCTATAAATTATTTTAAAAAGAGAAAAGAAAAGAAAAGAAAAGAAAAGAAAAGAGAAGAAAAGAAAAGAAAAGAGAAGAAAAGAAAAGAAAAGAGAAGAAAAGAGAAGAAAAGAAAAGAAAAGAAAAGAAAAGAAAAGAAAAGAAAAGAAAAGAAAAGAAAAGAAAAGAAAAGAAAAGAAAGGAAAAGAAAAGAAAAGAAAAGAAAAAAAAAGAAAAAAAAAGAAAAAAAAAGAAAAGAAAAGAAAAGAAAAGAAAAGAAAAGAAAAAAAAAGAAAAAAAAAGAAAAAAAAAGAAAAGAAAAGAAAAGAAAAGAAAAGAAAAGAAAAGAAAAGAAAAGAAAAGAAAAGAAAAGAAAAGAAAAGAGAAAAAAAATACATATAAGCCCTGTCTGCTCCCAGGCGGAGCGAGGGCCCAGGTCCGCAGCCGGCGAAGCCGACTCAAGGCCTGGCTGCCGGGATGGCTGAGCGAAATCAGCTTGCCTGGCTGCAAACAAACGACGGGCTTAGGTTTCACGGGCGTTGGAAGGGGCAGAGCAGTTAGCCACAGGGTCCAGACAGCTGAGAAATGCCCCGGTGACCTATTCGCGTATCTCCCGGAGTGGCGTCTCCCTAAATCTCAGAGCTTGTTAACTCGGTTGCATTTTTATTTCATAGCAAACTGTTTCATCTGAGCTTCGGAGGTACAGCTTGCCCCCGCAAAAAGCAGTGAAACGACGAGGGGGGTGAAAAGGGAAAAGTGAACCCCACCTGTTTCCTGTTTTTATTTCCCCCACCCCCACCTTTCTTTATTTTTTTAGCGTTCCCTGGTTATTTGGGAGCTCCTGCAACTTGTCCAGAAATACCTCTGCTAGCGCAGTGGCGTTTTGGAGCCCAGGAATTTAAGGAGGGCTTAGAAATTCCTAACTCAGCTTTCGACTGGTTAAATGTGGGTGAAGGTGGCCCAACTGCCTTTCCAGTTGGCACTTCTGCTCTCCTGTGTGTCTCCCTTCCCTCTCCTGACCTCCCCCCTGTCCCCCCAAGCCCAGGAGACGTAGTACCCGGCTTGTCCTCTCCTGCCCCGGGTCCATGGGTGTAGCGCAGACATTTGGTGCACACATCTGATGGCAACGGCGAGGTTCGAACGCTGCCTCAGACAAATCCTACGAGCAGCTCCTGCAGACTTCTCTGTCTCTGCTGGGACTTTTGGGCCAAATTTGCACAATGCTTTGCTGTAGGGGAGAAATCCCTGGCTGCAGGAGGGGTTTGAAGACATCAGCGGGGAGACAGAGGCTCTAGCTGGGACGGTGCTTTACTGCCCATCGTGTGCTGGGAGCAGCACTCGTTTGGGGAGAGGAATTTCCTAAGCTCCGCACGTCTCGGTAAGAAACAGCCAAACTTCCCCGTTAGAAAGATTCCTTGAGAAAACAGTCAGGATGGAAAACCACCCCATGAAAGCACGTATCACCTTCCCTACGACAGCCAGCTCTACCTCAGCTGCCTGTAGGAGCCGGGTTAGCAACGCAGCGAGAAAAATGTTTGTGAGATGCTGCCCCGCTACCTAGAAACCCGTATACATCTCCGATATGATCTGTACCGCTCGCCTTACAATAAACCAATATATTTTAACTATGACCTGAAATGTTGCAAAAGAACCTTTTGAGCAAGTCTCTTTGGTGCAATACAGATACGTCAAGGCTGATTGTTATTGTACATGTCAGGGCTGTTGAAGTGCGGGATAAAGAAGGCCATTGTGCTCCCACGGAGGGGACAGCTCGGATGATTAATGACTGCTCCCTCAATTCTCCGAAGAAGAGATGGAAGTCGGATAAGGCCTCTGCTGGCGGTAGGGGCAGAGCACCAGAAGACATACCCGGAGCAGAAAAAAGGGGCAGGATCAATAGGCAGCAGCCTGCCGGAGCGCCGGCAGCTTGCCGGCTCGGTGCGGGAGCAGGGAGGTGCTGCCTAACACTGGGGCTTGTGTTTGCTCCTCTCACCTCCTTTGCTTATCCAGGCTTTTTTCTCGCAGCTTTTCTGCCTCGGAAAGCGGCTCTTGGGAAGGCGGATGATTGTCCATTAAGATGAATGGCAAAAAATCAGGGAAATTGCAAATTGATCTTTGCCAAACACAGACGGTGACTTTGTTACCTATTTTTTGAGCCTCCGCGCAAATACCTCCCGGTCTAATTCTAAGGCGTGCCAAAGTAAATTACATTTAGTTTGCCTTAAATAAACAATGACTCTTCCAGGAAAGGTTTGTCTCTTCTGGGTACTTGCATCATTTATCATCGCTCCACTGTTTTGAGTTGGCTGCCCTTTTAGGGTGAGATGTCTCCCGGTTTTAGTGTGTGCACAACCATAGAGAGGACAAGGTCTTACCCCAAGAAAAATGTACTGAGAAGATGTCATTAAAGCTAATGAGAGTCCAGGCAGCTGCAGCTCATTAGAGATTGCCTGGGGCCAATTGTAACTGAGACCTTTAAATATACATCATAGTCAAATAAACAACATCATATTCGATCTGCAAAGTCTCTATCAGTTCCTGCCCAGTCCTTATCGCTCAGCCTTACATTTTGCTGAGAAAATGTTCCCTGTTCAATAACAAACCCAGAAGCCAACGAGACCATCGCACTTAGGAGCGATGTGCTGAGAACTGGGAGCGGGGGGAGGAATCCCTTCTTCTGAAAGCTCAGTTTGAAATTAATTGATTGCAAGGGTAGGAGACACTCAGGGCTCAAGCTCTCTACCCTGCCCACAGGACAACGCAGAAAACAGGTCGAAGAACCTGCAAAGATGCTGAAGACGGGCACGTTTTAAGCAGTGAGTGAGCAATTTTTAGGGGTTTTTTTTTTCTTTCTTTGGCTTCAGGACATGACTTTACCATAGAAGAAAACGGGGGTTTCTGACACAACTTTACACTTGTTGTTGTTACGAAGCATTTAGCGAGGAATTACAGATTTACAAGCGCATGGGTTTCCTCCTCAATCAGCAGAGCCCCCAGTGGGGCTTCCCACCGCCCCCTTCCCTGCACGGGCAGGAGCCCCCCGGGCTGCGGCAGTGGGCAGGCTGCGGGCTTCCTCCCGTCCTCACCCCACGTGTGATTATTAAGTTCTTATCGCAATAAGGAGTCACTGACACCGGGCTGCTTTCCAGGGAATGCTGCTCCCTTAATAGGCCATTATATCTCGGTAATAAGGGCTAAACTCTTCTGGGGGCATTTAGTCATAAATTAAGTAAAATAACACCACCGATCCCGCCTTTCTCCCAGCCCTCACTAAGGAGGGATGATGCTGTCCATGGATCTCCTCCTCTGCTGGTTTCTTGGGGCTGATACAGAGGGCGTGCAGCGCTGGCTGGATGGTGCAATGTCCTGTCCCGCTGTAGGGACCGTGCCTGAGTGCCCATAAATAATGCAGATAATGAGAAAATAAACTGGGGACAGGCTGTGGCTGGGTTCATTGACTCCCAGCCCAAGATCTGGCTCCCAGCTGAGGTCTCTGCACCCTCACTTGACTAAGGGCATCTCCGTCTTCGTGCTGGGGCCTGGGAACAGAGTGCTCTTACCGTGGGTATATGTTTGCTTAAGGCATGGCATCACAGGCAGGCTGATCCCCATGGAGGGGCCATGAAGGCAGAGCAGACACCCAGCTCGGCTGGAAATGCTGCATTTGGGCAGCTGAATGCCATCCTCAATGTGGATGCCCCATCCCTGGAGGTGTTCAAGGCCAGGCTGGACGTGGCTTTCAGTAACCTAGTCTAGTGGAAGGTGTCCCTGCCCACGGCAGGCGGGTTGGAACTAGATTATCTTTAAGGTTCCTTCCAACCCAATCCATCCTATGATTCTATGATTCTCTGCAGCTACACCACGGGGCAGGTACCAGCCTGGGCACATCAGCCCCAGAGAGCTGGGTCTTTTCTGGCTCTTGGCCACAACTTGGCCAGCAAGGCTGCTGAAGCTGAGCAGCAAGGGCCATGCCACCCCCAGGGTCCCAAACTCTCACAGCATCCCAGACAGGGTGACCATGTCCACCCTGCCAGCCAGGAAGGGTCCCTGCCCCGCACCACCCCCAAGCCACGTTTAGCAGAGCTACCCAGCCCAGCCCAAAGCTGTGCTAACAATTTCCCACTCCCTGGCACTGTTTTATTCATTACTGTGGATGTCGCCACACTGTCCTTTAGTGGCCTGGGAGAGCTGAGCTTGGGGTCGTCATTGCCCACCTGGAGCTGCCGCACCCTCTGCATTAGTGGGAACAAAACCATGGGTCCATGTCTGACACATCTACAGAGTTCTGGAGCGTGGGATGGGGCAGCCTCCCACCACAGGGCTTGCAATGTAACCTCTTACCGTGGGGGCTTGCAGGGTGGTCTCATAGCATGGAGGCTTGTGAGGTGGTCTTCCACCATGGGAACTTGCAAGGTGGATGGTGAGGTAAGCTCTTGCCTTCTTCCTCTTGACAATGCTGAAATGCAGAGAGGATTAGGACACCAAGGAAGCAAGGGGCCTGGATGGCAGCCCAAGGAGGGATCATCTCCTGCACCAGCAGCTACCAGGGAAGCAGCACCATGCAGGTGGATCTGGGGCAGAGCGGCTGTATCCTGCCCAGAAAAAGGAGCAGTTCCCTGCTCGCTGTCCCCACCGGATCTAATTTGCACTAGGATGGGATCCCAGGTGTTGTGACCCCGTAGGGACCTCGACCAGGTGGAGACCCTGCTGCATCCAGCCTCAGGCACTGCAATGGGCTTCAGCAGAACTGGGGGAAAGGGAGGAGGTCCAGCCAGGGAGCTGGGGCAGGACCCCTGCCTGATGTCCTACGCAGGGCCAACGGAGCTGCCAGCGCACTCGGAACTGTGCAGAATGAGACAGGCATGTCTCTGTCCCCTGGGAGCGGGGACACTGAGGGCTCTCCTGCTGGCGCTGTGTCTCCAGCCCTCATCAGGGGGAGGTGCAGCTGTGCTGGCCTGGGAGAGCCCTGCAGACACCCGGCTCGTTGGAAAACGGAAGTTGCAGCGCTTCGACTTCACTCGGCTTTAAAGCCGATCTGGTGAAAGCCGTGCAAACCCTTCCGCAGAGACACCCCTATCCCCCTCCCGGCCGCCCCAGCGCCAGGTACATTGATTTAATTTGCACCTGTGCATTTCTTGGCACAGCCCGACCCGCGGCAAGCCAGGAGTAAATTCACTGAGGAGACTTCTGGCACAAAGCTGCCCCGGCTGAGCTAAGCCAGCGTGAAACAACAAGAGTTCAATAAGTTCAGCTTTGCGTGCAGCCCGAGCTTGGGCCGTAGCTTCAACCCTGCCCCGAGAGGGCAGAGGAGAACAGGAGGTGTTTTGGGGTGAAGGGTTTTGCTGCGGGTAATTTAGGCCTCCTTCAAGCAGCTCTTGGCTGCTACCCGCAGCGCAAGGAGGAGCCTCTGGAGCTGCCTGGCTCCCCTTGCCCTCACCCTGCAGGCAGGGGGATGCTGTGACCCAGCGGGCTCCCCCTTCTCCCCTCCCCAGGCCCTAACGTGGCGGGGAGCGAGAGCCGTCCCCCTGCCGACCTCTGCTCGGCCGATGGGGACCCATGAGCAGGATGCTGATGCTCGTACTTGAGGTTTTGTGATCCATTCCTTTCTAATCCCGATTTTCAATTGCTCATAAGTTATGTCATTTGGGCTGGAATTTTCCAGACGTGAGCTCCCTACAAAGGTGGCTCTTTCCTTTTCCTTTTTTTTTTTTTTTTTTTTTTTAA
>VFFE01007657.1:560625-680338 GCA_008921705.1 Burhinus oedicnemus
ATTATATATTAAAAATATAGTTATAGAGTCACCTTTCCTGCTGCGGTGTCAGTGGGGAGAGGGCCTCTGGCCGACCGCCGGGGAGCTGGCGTGCGGTGGGGGATGCTGCCGTCCAACCGAGCTCGGTTTTCCCCAGCTCACCCAAACACTGACCCTCCCCAGGGCCCTTTGGGTGCCCTGGGAAACCTGAATTACGACCCTTTGAGGAAGGCACTTTCCCAAGCGCAGAGCAATGCGCGTTCCTGCTTTAGTATTTGTTTTCCTAAAGCAAGCTGAGAGGCAGGGCAGGCGGGCGGGGGCTGCTGTCTAGCTTAAGCCTTGTGTAGGTGCAAGTTCAAAACCCTTTTTCCTCCCAGATTTCTCAAAAGCACCAGTTTCTAAGGAGAGCTTGTAAATCCACATTTGCAGGTATTTTTTATGTACTCACACTGTTGCTCCTCGTCATCTCCCTGCTGTGAGGGACTGGGGGAATGGTCCCCACCAGTGAAGGTATCTCATGAGCATCCCCACTTGGCTCAGGACTGCCGGCAGTGGGGACAGGCAGCACACACATCCCACACCTTGGCAGACAATTTTGCAAGCTCCTCCCTTCCTTCTGGTAGCAAAAGGGTTAAAGCCGATGGGGTTGAGTCCCAGGGGGCCGTTGGGGGGCCATGGCTCTGCAGAGCGGGGCGGAAGCGTCTCCCCCCTCTCCGCCGCTGCTCGCCATGATGTCACCTCCCCACTCTCCCTGCGGACACACTAAATGAGCCCGTGTGCTAACGGGGGTGGTGGGGCCAGGCCACGCAGGTGGGCAGCACCTGGCTGGGGGTGCCCATGGCCGGAGCAGGTGCAGAACCCCAGCCCATGGCGCAGCCCCCGCCGGGGCCACGTGCCACCTCCTGGCCACCAAAACGCCTCGGAGCAGCCGGTGGGTGAGGTGAGTCGCTCTGCAACTCCCTCTCTCCCTTCCGACACCTGATGGGAATCTGGGGCAGGCGACAGCTGGAAAAACTCCCCTTTAAATTTTCCAGGCATGAACAGGTCGTTCAGGGGTGCAGGGGTCACCAAGGCCAAGACTCAGATGGAGGAAACTTTATTTCTCGGTGTTTTTTTGTGGCGAAGATGACCACCGGGCATCCCTGCTGTGCCTCCTCCATCCCCATCCCATGCTGCCAGGAGATGCGGGTCCAGCCTGCACCCTCATGCAAAAAAAGTCCCTTCCTGCAGCTCCTCTCCTCTGCAGAGAAGAAACACAAGCAAAGGAGGCTCCTCTGTTTCTCCAATTAATGTAATTAAGAGAATTAAACTTTTGGAGAGAGTGAGTTTTTCATTTTCTTTTTATTTGATTAGGGAAATTCCCACTGCACGCTTTGCGCAAATGAAACCCAGGCTCCTTTCCGTTGTTCGGCCGCCCCGGGAGGACGCGTTACCTTTCAATCTCACACGCTAATGTGTTTAGAGTTAAAATCCCCCCTGCCCCGGGCGGCCGAAGGAAGGATCCCGGAGCCTTGATTAAAGCACGGCTTCCCAAGCAAGGACATGCACGTGGAGCTGCCGGGCTCGCCGTGTGCCCTGGACAGCTAGCCCAGCCTCGGCCCGACTACCAGGAGATGTTGGTGGGTACTGGGGCTCCCAGTTTTCCTATGTTTAGTCCAGGATGGTGCAACAAAAGCCAGGGAAAAGCAGGGAAGCCCTGGAGTTGGGTGGCCAGTCCCCATGTTCAGCCAGAGATCTGTCCCAGCCAGCTTGCCCATGTGAACTCCAGTGCCGTGGCCCCATCAGGTGGTTTATCGCATAATGCTGAAAAGTAATTATTTTTGTCAGCCTGAATATTAAAATCTCTTCTCCACAAGACTGGGTTTAGCTATCAAGGTTACTGAAAAATTAAACACAAGAAAAAAATCTTTGTACAATCATACCGTGAGGCCTCGGGTAGTTATACTATCCCACAAGTGAGCCAAAATTATGAGCCAGGTCCCCAAAATGAGATAGGCTTAAAAATCAATAAGAATAAAAAAATACATTATGGCTTTTAATTTTTCTTCAGCTTTCTGAGCTTTTTGGGCACACAGGGGACGTGTTACACATTAATGAAAGCTGCTATTCTCATCTAAACACAATTTCAGGTGGTCGTAACTTTGCAAACCACGGGAGACGTCACCGGGTCTGTGACAGGTACAGACCTGGACAGAGAAGAGCAATCCAAAAATTGGGGCAAAATGGCTCTTTTCGCCCCACTGGGTTTTCTCGCAGCGGGAAGCGGGTCTAGAGAGAGCCAAACCAGCTCTTTTTTATTTTTTCCCCCAGCAAAAATCTGCTGACCCAGAGTCTGGCTTTCCGGTTCCTCCCAATTAGTGTAATGAATTGGAGATAGAGCTCCAGGAGCGCCGTCTGGGATGGGAGGAAACCACAGGACGGCTCAGGAGGCGGCGTGGGGCCAGCGTGGCCATGCCGACACAAGTACAGGTGGCCCGAGAGCGGGCTGGAGGTGAGGCTTGGATTTCCCAGCGTTTGTCGCCTCTCCAGTAAAAACTTTAAAGATCCGCCACGGAAGATGAACGGGGTTATCTGGATTTAGCAGAAGGCGTTAGCTCTCTTTTCCCCTCCAACGGAGGAGCGGGAACGGCTCCCTGTGGTCGGGAGGCTGAATTTGAAGCTTTAAAGCCCATCAAGTTTCTGGGCTCGCAATGAGCACTTCTGATTATATCATTTTTTTGATTAGGTGAAATATTTTTCTCTGTTAATCCCTAATTCCTCCAGCTTTCTCAAGGGTTACCCAGAGGAGAGATGCTGGGGGGGAAGAGGGAAGGGTCAAGTGATGCCACGTTGGGATAATGGCACAGGACAGGATTTATGGATGCTCTTCCAGGTCCCCTCTTGGCCCTTGCTCTGTAAATAACTCTAAGGGCAGTGACTTGCTGGTAACAGTCCCATGGCTGCCCTGGGCACCCTGTTTCGGAGCAGTGAAGCACCCGCAGCCAGCACACAGGGACCAGCTGCCAGTCGCAATGACGCTGGCAAACCTCTGCTTTCGGAGGATAATGAGCATTTTTGGCTGCAGCAGCAGGGATGTGATAAACCACCACGAACTGCTGGTTGCAGGCCTCTGCCATCACTGCTCGGAGCATCTGTGGAAGGGAAAACTTCCCAGTGTAACATCCACAGCCTCTTAAGTAAATAGTCTTTAATGTTGCACTGAAGGGCTGTAGCCTTAATATGTAAAATCTGTTTAGCTTTTTTAATTCTTGGATCGTGCTGTGGAAAGTCCTCCAGAACTTGCCTGTTGGCTTTTTTCCCCCAGCCTTTGGTCTCGGAGGAGCCACGGCAAGGAACGCCCTCCCGCAGAGCCGGCCGTAACCCCGGGCGAGCGGGAGTCGGTGGGAGACGCCCTGAAGATGGCAGCAAGGCCATGGGCACCAGGCAGCCAGGGCTGGCGACAGCGCAAGGGACAGCGGGTACCGCAGCGCTCCGCTAAATGCTGTCTGAAGCGAATAGTTTGCTTTTAAAAGAAAGAAAGATGGGGGGGAGCAGAGAGCTGTTTTGTAACAGATTCCGGAGCGCTACTCGTGGCTGGAACTTTCTGTGAAGTCAGGATGGAGCACATCGCACCCGCTCGCTGCGAACCTGCTGGGATGCTAAAAGGCTCGTCAGCACCTCACAGCTGGGCTCCCTCCCTGCCGAGCCTTCTTAAAGACCGACGATGAAGGGTGGGATGGGTTCCCCCATGGCTCTGGCTACAGGCAGCTTTGTGCAGAGGGAGTCATTTTGGGGGCTCAGCCTTTTCTTGTGCTCGTAGTCCTTGGCGAGGTGGGCTCGGTGCTGGTCTGTGGCTGTTCAGCCGATGGTGTGAAGGCAAGTGTGAGCTGGAGCTCGGCTCCCAGGGGGGCTGTGTGTGCTTGGGCGCCCTGACCAGGGCTGCTGGGTGCCGTGTAAATAGGCAATTAAAAGAAAGAGTGATCTTTCCCAGGAGATCTCCCAGCCTCAAATTAGGGAGGCTGAAGTGCTGTCAGTAAATGACAGACTATCGCCGGGAGAGGCTCAAACAAGCATGTGGGGGGAGCAGCAGCAGCAGCAGCAGGAGGAGGAGGAGGAGGTCAGGGTGCTGCACGCACGGTTGTGTCTAGACTAGGAGCGCTGCAGCTGAACTTGCCTCCTGCCCTGTGGGGACCTGGGGGAGGTCAGTCCTGCTGGGGGATGGGGATGTGCAAGGGGGGAGCAGCACCCCTGCAGAGGCTGGGAAAGGAGGGGGCTGTGGCTGGGCTGGTGGAACTGGGCAGGAGGCAAGAGGCAGCACCTGTGGAGCAGATACCCGGCCTCAGCCATGGCGTTGCAGTGGAAAAGTGGGTGCAGAGAGGTGGCTGCAGCTTGCAATGAGGGCAAGGAACATGGTGGGTCTGAGTGAAGACACTTAGCAGCAAGGGTTTTGGAGAGATGTGAAGAGGGGTGGGCAGGAGCATGGCTGGGCAGGGACAGGAGGGAGTGATGAGGCCAGCCGAGGCTCTGGCAGCTTTGCCGTGGGAAAAGGCCAGGTTCAGGACAAAGCCATGGTGCAGTGAGAGTGGGATGTCTAAAGGCCTGTGTGGGGCCAAAGCTCAGACCCTCCACAGGTGTTTTTGAGGAGATGTGGGAGTGATGAGTGGAGCTGGGTGGAGGTCTGCCAGGTGGGAGGCTCAGTGATGAGTGTTTTGGGGTGGAAATGGAAAGGCCCTGTAGATCCTTTATAACTCAGCTTGGAGAAACATGATGACTTTGGTGCTTTTAGAGAGCAATAAGCCTGGAAGGGGAGCATTTACAAGCCAAAATGGAAGAAATCAGCAGCCTCCAGTGCTCTGATCTCCACGTTCACCTTGCAGCCGAGGGACCTTCCCCATGGCCAGCGGCATCGGGACACTGCGTGGGCAGAGCAGCCTTATCTCCTGCAGCGCTGGGCCAGGCAGTGAGCAATGGGCTGGCCCTGGAGATGGGGTCCACTCCTGTGTGTAAGTGGTGGTCTGGAAATGAGGAACATTTGGGCTCCCAAACCTCAAGGTAAGGCCCCTGGGCAGTGTTAATGGCCCCAGAGCTGCACGTTGGGCTGATGGTCGGACAGAGGATGGGAGGGGAAGGGAATGGGTCCTGGGCACTAAACATTCCACATGTTGGAGGACAGTAGCAGTACAGAGAGCCCTGTGTGCCGGGAGGCAGGACAGAGCCTGCAGACAAACTGGGGGAGGATTAGGCTGAGGGCATGTAGATTCTGCAAAGGTAAGAGGTGTTGGACCAAGGCACGAAGCACACCCCGGCAGGCGGCCAACGACAGCTCCAGACGTCTGTACACAGAGGCAAGGGGCTTCAAAGAGAAGTCAGTGAAGCAGCACGCTGGGTGGAGGTGGGATGCAGATGTGTGGCAGTGTTGCTGCGTGGTGGAAGGGCAGGGTGATGGGATGGGGGAGCACTGTGGCTGTGAGTGCACACAAAGCCCCAGCACCGCCATACCCAGTGCGAGCGTATTTGCACAGCTGTGCCTATGGTTCGGCTCTGGCCCAGGATGTGTGTTATCTTTCCTAACTCTGGTATGGAGGAGAGGCTCGTGAGTCACCGCCATGCCTCCTGAACCGTGGCATGCTGGCCTCGTGCTTTGCAGCTACCACCGAAATGAGGGTACCTGAGTACACGTGGGTCTGCAATCTCCTCTGTGGAGACGGGATCCAGCCAAGCCAGCGATGCATCCGTCTGTCCCACCAGCATCACCTGTGTCCTTCCAGCAGCTGGCAGAATCCGGGCAGCACCACGCCCTTGTTCAGACAAAAATCTTTCTGTGCGATGTGTTGCTGGGCCGAGGGTGGCCACAGTGGGCACAGCTAAGCTGGCATCCTTGATGCCCGCCCGCGGTGTCAGCGTCCCTGGGGCCCCTGTGAGTCAGCACTCAGTCCCCTCTGCCTGGAGCCCCGCCAACCCCTGAGCAATGATTTCCAGTGCATGTGGCCAGGTTGTGTGTCAGGAGGATTAATGATAGAGGCTTCTCGGGGCTTTAAGAGATCTGGGTCTAATTTAAAACCAAAACAAAATGTAGAAATTTAGGAGCAAGGGAGTTGCTGTCCTGGGGCAAGCCCGGGATGCAGCTCGTCGCCTATCCAATCTTGCAGTAACATGTGCCAGGACCTTCAGAGAAGGTACAAGCAAACACCTGGTACACAGGAAAAACCCAGCCTCCCAGGGGTGCTTTCTTCTTTGTCTTTTGCTATTAGTCATTAGCTTATGCTCCGAAGCACATGGCCTTATCTCCCCTCCAGGCATCTTCCTTTTATCTACCTTGACTCATGGAGCTACAGAAACTTTTATTAGCCGCATAAATGTCAGATCTTCTTTAAAATCTTACAAAACTTTCTGCCTCGTTGTATCTTACAGCAATGAGTTCCACACATTAATCATGTGTTGGTGTAAAAATGAGCTTCATATCAGTTTTCAGCTTTCTGTCTTTGGATTTAGCCGTCTGTCCTGGTAGAGCTTTCTCTTGAATCCATGAGTGTCCATCCCTGCTGCAGAGTGAGCTGGATGCCAAGACAAGCTCTGGTTTTGCCTGACATTTTCTGTTAATGGGCTTAAAGCTGGTGACTGGAGCAGCCTGATAGCAAACCTCCTTTTGCAAGAAGTCTTCAGCAACTTTCTTGCTGAAAAGAGGGGCTGGCGGTGGAGCAGTTCGGCATGCCAGAGGGATGGGAAGTTCAGGCTGAAGACGTCTCCCAAGGCAAAGGCTTGGGGTTGTGCCAGGTTGTGGGAGGTGGAGGTTTGGGAAAGGGCTGCAGGGCTTAGCCAAGGACCAAAGGAAATGTGGAACAGGGGAACGTTTGTCTTGATTTAATTTGACACTTAAACTAGAAGGGGGTGATTTGTAGCTGTGTGCATTTAAAAAAACTCCTCGAGATAGGGAAGTGGAGGCAATAGCAGGTTTGGATGCCAGATCAGATAAGATCCTGTGGGTAATGCCTCTACCTTACTCATTTTTATTCAGCTTTATCTCCAGGCTTCTAAAAAAACCCCAATGGCTTGAAATCCTCCACTCCTGACTCTATTTCCAGTATCTGCTTTGCAGTGAGGCACCCAAACCCAATGAGACGTGCGCCGCTGTATTGACTTAGCCCGGCACAATGCTCCCCGGCCCCGCCATCACATGCCCGAGGGCGGTTCAGTGCCCTGGGTGCTGTCGAACACCGGGCTGTGCACCATGATGTCTTGAGCAGCTTGGGCTGCCACTGGGAAGGAGGTGAGATTCAATGGGGCAGTACCTCAGAGCTGCTGGAAGGGTGTCCTGGAGACCCCCACTGTGTGCGAAATCCTGGTTACTCTGTGTTAGGTGGTCCGTACGGATCTTGATATGGGGACTGCTCCTTGCAGAAGGCAGTAAGGGGGGGAACAGTGTTGGAGGGAGCGTTGAAGGTTTTCCTCACCAGGCCCCATTGCTTGTGCAGCAGAGGAATGGAGCAGCCGCCTCGGGGCTCGCTCACCTCCCGGGCAGCCAAGGATGGGAGCAATGCAGGGAAGAGGGAGGCAGGCACAGCCCAGGCATGTGCAGGCATCACCGAGGAATGTGCCCGCACCCTCCACGGGGCACATCGCGGGGTGCTGGCACAAGCTGAGCCCCATACGGAGCTGCTCCGGCAGCCAGCTCCAGAGACAGGCCCTCGGCAGGTTCCAGAGCCGCTGGTGGAGCTCGTGGAGGCTCAGGAAAGCACTAGACGGGACAAAAGCCTTTTGGCACTGACTCTAATCCTTTCCTGCCAATACACTGATTGGAATTGAATTTCCAATATGAACAGTCGTGGGACTCTAGCCGCAAGCCGGCGGGGAGAGTGATAGATTTCTATCATGTGTTTCACAGCTATTTCTTTCATTTAATTGAAAAAAAAAAATAAAAATAGGAGTGACCGCTGAAAACACTCCAGTGGCCGAGCTCTCCTGGTGGCGCTGGGCAGGGGGAGGTGGGCACGGATGTGACCATGGGATGGTGAGGGGGGGATGCACCCCATCCTCTCCCCAGCCACCTGCGGGGGAGCAGTGACTGCCAGGGCTGCAGCCCAGCACTGAGGCAGGACCAGCCCAGCCCCGGCTGCATTAGCTGGAAGTTTCTCAGCCCCTCCGGGATGGAGATGGGACTCCCAATGGGGCTTTTGCAGATGCAATCATTTCCTTGCATCCAAACTGAGTTTTTCTTCCTTGCAGCTTCAGCCCCTCCAAAATAACCTCATGTTTTGCAGACCTTTGGCGGGTCTTGCTGTCCTTGGCCGTGCTCTTGCTCTTTACTTCCCACCTCTGTTACACGGCAGCTCCCGAAACGGGGCATATTCACAGGCGAGATGGTGGCGGGGCTGGGGAGGGCGCTGGAGGCGAGATGCTCTTTTTATATCTCCCAACAATGCTCCTTTTTTTAATCTTTTCTCTTTTTTTTTGCCGCAGTACAACACTCCTGCCTCATGTTCGGTGTGCGATCCATTACATCCCCCAGCTCTTTTCTGCAGAGCAGCTACCTTGCCAGCTTCTCCCTGCATCTATTTAGGCTTCTCCTCCCCCCGCCCTGTATTTGCTTCGTTGAACCTTGCACTTGTCTTGGTGAACACCCTCCTGTTTTTCCTGGCTCTATCTCCAATTTATCAAGATCATTTTGAGCTCTAATCCTGCCTCACTGAGTTGCCTGAGCAGTCCTGGCTCTGACACGAGGCACGAGCTCTCTAGCAGGTGACAAGAGGTGATTTTTGGCCATTTAGAGCCAAGCACAGGCTAATGACAGGGCTGGTTCCTCTTCTTCTGACCCTTTCCACCCTCATCTCTTTAACAAGGCTGGTCCACATGGGGCAAATACCCAGGGAATGCTGTTGCTTGAGGATTTAGGAGAAAAAAAAAAAAAAGAGAGATAGGCAGTGTGCCCAGGGGAAAGAAAACATCCTAGAGACATTGGGAAACGGGCACAGCACGACTCTGCCCTGGAAGAGCCTCCCCTCTGCCCCTGTTGTTATTGCTGCTCCCTCTTTTGACCTGAGCAGTTTGCAAATATTTTCAGTCCTGCAGGTTGTTTCCATTAGGAGGAAAAATCAATGAGGCAGCCAAGAGTCTGTGGCAGAGCCTGCTCTCTGCTAAAAATGGACCAAGCGCCGCTTTCCTGAGCGCAGCAGGGTGGGTTTGCCTTTTCCCGGCTCTGACCCTATCGCTTCCCAAAAGCTGCCTCTCTGGGCCAGTGCTCCAGGTCTCCCCGCCTGCCTTAGAGCTGCTCTGGCTTCTCCTCCTTCATCCCGTGCAGATCCGTACCCAGCCCTCATGCTCACCCTAGGCTGGGGCTCGGCAATTCCCCCTAACGGGAAAACGTTCCTATCATTTCATCAAGTCGCTTAATAATTTGCCAGAAATGCCTATTGATTTCTTGCACGCTTCTGTGCAGACAGAGGTAAATAAGAGTCATTCGTCATTGCATTATGTATTGGTAATTAAAAATTACTAGGTAACTTCAACCAAAAATTGAATAATTTGAAATAAAATTAAATAATTCTAGGTAATTAGTACTAAATGAGACCATTATTTTACTTATCAGTGACTAAAAATTACCAGGCATTTTTCCTCGTTTGGATGCTCTTCCTCCCCCTCCATGTCATAGAGCCTTTCTAATTTGTTTTAATTGTTAATTTTAATGAGCAGTGTTTTTCTGATAACATTTTAGTGTGCTTTTTGTTGTTGTGTTTTTTTAGAGATGGCTTTTATTGCGTTGCGCAAAGCCTGAAGCACCTCAATGTGGGAGCAATTTGGAAGCTAAATTATTATTATTTATTTAAATCAAACCCTCCAGCCTCTTTAACCGTTTGGCTGATTCTGTAATTGCCGTAGCAGCGTGATGGAAACGCTCAGCACTCGCCTCCCCGTGCTACAGGGCTGATGAGAAAACGCCTGGGTGTTCTTCTCAACTCCCTGACCTCCTGCACGGCATGTCCCCTGCTACCGGTCCCGGTTCCTGGGAAGTTTTTTTGGATCCGGAGCTTTTCTTTTACCCCGGGTTTGCACAGCAGCTCCAGTCGGTGTCCCCTAGCTGTGGGGTGATCCTGGCTCAGAGGCATCTGGAGGTGGCTGCAGGTAGGAACCTCCTACTGCGGGGTCTTGTGCCATCCAAGGAAGAAGCAAGATTTGGGGGTAGGCAGGGAGACTCACAATTTAAGCTTGATTTTTTTTTTTTTCTGGTTGTGGCAGCAGGGTGTGATGGGGTTGCTGATGGATTGGGTTTAGAAGGTGAGGTGATTCTTGGATGTGAAGCCACCGAAGTCCTTAAGGTCACAGACATCTGAGATGCTCTTTGAAGCTCTCCTGCTGCCCAATTCCTCGCCTTGGCTAGTGGGGCTGTGTGGGTGCACCATCCATGTGGACTCCCCCAAGATACTCCCTGGCCCCAAGAGGCAGCCAGAACCTGTGTCTGGTCAAAAAGCCCCAAATGGCTCAGGATGAGCTGTCGCCCCAAGGTTCTCTGACCCTCATCCATATCCATCCTCTTCCAGCTGCTTCCCAAGGGACTCCCAGTCCCTGTGCTCACAAGCTGGCAGGGGAGAGCAGGGTGGGACTGGGCTAGCACTGTTGCATTCCTCTTACCCTCAGATCTTGAGAAGTTAGGGCTGATTTGCCTGGTCCCCTCTTGAGCCTCCCTCCCTAGCAGGGGCATGCCCAGACCTCTGTGTCACCTCCAGTCTGCGCGGCGAGAGTTTGTCACCTCCCTGCTCCATGGCACAAGGCGTTTGTGCATTCAGCCAAGAGTCACGCTGGCTTTCTTTGCTGCTGCTGGTGGGTTGCATTACAGTCTCCTGTCTATGGCAATTTGCTACGCACCATCGCCCCAGGGGCACGGCAGGATCTTCTGTTCGCCAGGTTGCTCCATACAAGCTGCACAGAAGCCTTTCACCCAGGGGCCAAAGCTCAGGGAATCCCTGTAGGTGCCTCAATTAACACATTCCTGTCCTGCAGGTGGTGATGGGGCTGGGGTCTGGCTGCAAACGGCGCGGGGGGCAAGCTGGAGAGCCTCCAGGTTACTGCGGTACCGGGGTGCCTTGGGGTCCCTGTTGAGGGCTGTGCAGACGTCCTGCCCTGTGCTGCTCTGTGCCTTAATGGCTGTTAAAGGAAAATAGACTGCTGCCTCCTCTATGGAGGATGGAGTTTGTACGATGTCCTTATAACGTCCATTTACTGGCCACCAGCCCTCAACCTGCGATAGCTCCTACTTTGAGCTGACCAAAAAGCAACAGCAGATGAAATAAGCAAATCATTTGGGGATTTTTGCTTTTTCTCTTCTTTTTGTTAGTAAGAACATCTTCCCTTCCCTGAAGTCCTCAAAAATAACTGCTTGGAAAGCTTCATCTGTTGCTGGTGCCAGGCCTGCCTCTGTTCTCGGTGCTTCCCTGGGCGATCCTCGGGCTCAGGGCAGGAACGTGCTGGGACGCAGCGCTGAGGATGGACCAAGGATGGGAGCCTGGGGATGGCTGCTGCAGCCGGGGAGTGGGGAAACCATCGGGATTTGTTCAGGCAGCCAAAAGAGGAATAAGGGTAGATTTATTCCTGCAAGCTCTGCTCCTCTCCCATGTGCAGAAGATCCCTCATCTTCCAAAATCCAAGCAATCCAGTGCAATCTTCACCCTGGGCTGGGACTGGCGGGGAGATGACCAGGCTGCCGAGAGGCACCCAGATGTCCCCAAAGTCTCCTGCCCACTTGCCCAGCCTGGTGGCCCCAGTCCCCGGCTCCATGGCCAGGCCCTGCCCTCTGCTGATGAGACCTGGAAGTGCCAAATTCAGACCAAGCAGCCCCAAATCTGTGGGGTGCCTGGTGGAGCTGGGTACCAGGGGGTCTGGACACAGCCTTTCATTGAGGTCTGCCCAGAGAGGCTGCTCCCCACCTCGTACCTCTCACACCCAGCAATAATTTTGTGGTACTTGGCATTCATTCCCCTACGCTTAATTTCATCCCATTTAGAGCTAGTAAAAACTGTTCCCTGCAAGCAATTTATTCAACAAATGTAGCTGGCACTTTCTGTTACTGAGTTGTCCAGGAAGAGACCACAATTTTTAATGGTTTTTTTCCATTCAGTGAATGCTCTTTATGACTGTATTTGAGCTCAGGGTTGCTCAAGAATGGCAGTATAGTTAAAAAAAAAAAAAATATCCGGTGGCCTATCTGAGCTGCAGGGTTTGCTATTCACGCTGCGAGGCTGGGCACCTTATCGCACCGCGTATTGTTTCTCTCCCCTGAATAGGAGTCCTCGTCTCCCTCAACTACCTCCACTTCTACCCAGAACAAAATTAATTTCATCCTGCAACAAATCTGGCTGCTTGATTAAATGAATCTGTTGCCGGCCCCGCACGATCTCTCAGTGAGCAAAATTTCATTTCTGGTTGAACACCCACCGAGCCAGCCACGGATGCAAGCGGGTGGTACCCAAAGGAGCTCAGAGCTGTATTTACACTGCTAACCTGCCTCCCATCCCTTTGCTCCTGCTTATAACACCCTGGAAGGCAGCTCCTGGAGGTGTGCAAATACCCTGGGCTCCCATCGAGCTCCCCCAACCCCAGTGCCTGCTCCCGGCTGATGCCTAGTCAAGCTTGACAGATTGAGCTCTTTTAATTTTTCCTTAGAAAGCAATCCCTCAAGCCCTTTAATCTGTTGTAGAGGATTATTTTTTCCCCCCCTTCACCGTAATTTCTCTGCAATTTGGTGTGCTCTGAAGACGCAGGTGCATTACTGAATCTGGAGTTGGAAGTATGATCCTGTTGGCATCGCGTCCCCATCCCTACCCAGCTATAGCCCTCCGTTACGCACAGCCCAGAATGATGCCGCCTGCTCCTGCCGCCATCCCACGCACTCGCTCTGCCTTGTTTCCAGGGCTCGTGAACAGCACTGAAGCCCTTTTTATTCTGTCTAATCATGACAAACATAGAGGAATACTCACAGTCGCACGCCTGGGGAGGGGTTTGCCAAAACCATCCTGTTCTGGAGCATTTTTATAGTAACTGTGTGATGAGGAAAAGATGGTGAGGGCTCACCGTTCTAATTAGGATCATTTCTGTCTTGCAAGAGGGATTGGCGGGTAGTATTTATGGATACGAGTAGGTTCAGAAAAATTCCTAGCACCATCTGTTTGAGAAAGAACAGGAAGAATTTCAATATGCTTTAGACCTTGAAGAGTAATGTTTGTATAACAGGCTCATAAAATCAATTTCTAATAGTTACAGGTACCCCCTCAGGAATTTAAATAGTCTGTTAACAAAGTTATTCCATCTGCCAAGCAAATACATTAAATATGCACGCCCCATACTGTATATATGGTTGCACGTGCCTTTCTACTGCACAGTGTGCCCTCGGGTCCTGCGTGCCGCTTTCACTCCTGGGTTACACTCGGTCTTTACCGGTGGCACCGTGCTGCATATTTCTGATTCAACAGGAGCTCGCTTGCCCGCCTTTGGCCTGGCGGATAAATCGCCTTTATGGCCACCTTGTCCCCCGGGAGCTGAGCGTGGGTGTCGCTCTCTCCTGGTCCCCTTCCCCTCTCCAGCTTGGTGGCAGGTGAGAGGACTGGCTGCGGGAGTCAGAAGAGCTGCAGACGACAGGAGGGTCTGAATGTAAAAATGGGGAGCACACAAGGGGCAGGATCAGTCCCTTTGCACCCGTTTGCAGATTTTTTAAGCTGGTGTTGCAGCCTGGCCGATGGGCCAACTGGGCTTTGCCCTGCTGCCAGTCTCCTCACTCCTCTGCGGTGCCTCGCTTTTCCATCACCGCTTTGTATCCATCAGCACTTTGCTTGGTGCTGGGGCTCAGCCGCGTCCTGCCTCGGATGTTTGAGAACAGGCTGACAACGCGAAGCATATGCAGATGAACTGCAAACATGTAATCCCGTTAATTAAACAGTTTGCATTTAACACTGCCCGTGGAGCTGCACGACACCTCGCCAGTTCTGCAAAGGTTGTGTTCTCTGTGTTATCCGGAGTGATTTATGGCGAGAGTTAGGTCGTGTGTCCAGAATATCGATGGAGGAGTTTGCTGCCTATTGTGTTTAATAGCTGTTGGGGTCCCTCTTTGTACCATCGTGTCATCTGCTGCCTGCCAGCCGAGGCAGGTCTGGCAGCATGGCTCCGTCCGGGCACAGTTATTGGTTACGGCGTCTTTGGGGTAGCCACTGGCCTGGCGCCGGCCATGGGTGCCTCCTCCAGATGGCTAGCACGTGCCGAGCTGGGGCAGGCACCGCGCTTGCTGGCCACCGTCCCCAAGTGCCCCTGCCCGCCCGGCACAGCATCGCCTTGGGGAAGGTGCCCCAGGGAACCTGGCTGGCGGGGAAGTGATCTGCCCTCCCTGCCTCGTTTCACGTGGAACCGAAGTGAAATGTGAGCAGCTCTCCATGCCTCTAGACTGGTTTCCTTCTTTCCCCCCTTCTTTTAATACAGTCAGTGGAAGCTCTTTGCTGGGGAGTGGAGCTGGAAGGCTCAAACCTCAGGTGAATTGCAGCGTGCGCCGCTCTATTGTGGCGAGGCAACCCCCTGCATAGCCCAACCTACACAGTTTTAATGGATTTATCCTCTCCACCCCGCAGGCAGATGAGGCACAGTAATCCCGCGGGATTCACCAGCGGTCAGGCAGGAGGTGTCCCGGGGGGAAGAGGCAAACCCCCCGCATGCCGGGAGGCTGGGATTTCCTATGCGCTCTTCTGGTGATGATCCCTTTGTGCTAGGTGGTTTCTTCTTCTTTTTTAATTTAAAAATCCACATTCCCACTTCTACATAGCTCGTTATCTCAGGGCGTGTGATGAGGTGTCCGGGGGTCTGTCCCGGCAGAGATGATGCAGAACACATTCGCGCAGGCTGTTGGATCTGACCCCCCTCTCCCTCGGGGAGCGGGTGGTTTTCATTTCAGCCTCTTCCATTAGAAGCTCTAAGGGGAGCTCCATCTATTAACTGAGAACTGCAGGCCTGTAAATTTTGGCAAGAAAAAGCCCTTGGAAGCAAATCATCTGTATTTTCTCAGGGCTGTTTGTCCTCCCTCTTTACATGCGCAGCCTTTGCTGGTCGGGAGGCAGGTACGGCTGCTGACTCCTTCTCCACATGTGCAGATTGATGGTGTCTGCTCCAGAGCCCGCTCCCTCTTCCCTCCCTCTCCCTCTCCCTCTTGGTTTTGTTCCTTCCCTTTTGAGCTGTTTCTGCTTTGTTTGGGAGACTCCTTTAGCTGCCAAGTCCTGATTTGTATCTGTTCATTTCCTAGGGCAAACGCATTGATCTGTGATTTCTGTTATGATACTGCAGATTTCTGCTCCCTTTTTTCTTTTCTTTTCTTTTCTTTTTTTTTAAACTTTATCCTGCCGTCCAGGAGGTGGTTTCTTTGCTAAGGAGAAGCACAATGTTTCTAGAAAAATGTGCGTTTCCCTGACTCATAGCTGTGCCTAATTGCGTACAGAGCGAGTGTCCATCCCTCTTAGTTCCAGTGTAATTGTTTGCGGTGTGTTCCTTTGTGATTGTGTTATTCCAGCAATAACAGCCACTCTCCTTCCAGATATTTATTCTTTTCATGAACATCAGCATACTGGCAAAGGGTTGGGCTTTTTTTTTTTTTTTTTTTCCATCTTAATGCTCTACTTCATAGCTCAAATCTGGGATTTATGCTTCGGGGATCTCAGAGAAGACTTGCCTCTTTTCTGCTACCTCTTTCCAGAAGCGCCGTCTTTCTGCACCGGGATTTGGAGTTCTTGGACATGTGTTACTGCTGCCGGGGACGCTGCTCGCCGCTTTTATATTTGTATTTACTGCAGTGCTTTGCTCTTTAATTTTGTTGTTCTCTTTCTGGCGCAAAGGCGAAGCCATGCAAATGAAGGCTGGATCATTTGGGTTGCAGACAAACAAACCCCGGCCACCCCGAGAGAGGAGGCTGGGGGGGCGCGAGGGCGATGGGCAGCATCTCTCCATGCAGCCGCTGCAGCTCCGGGCATCCCGCGAGGGCTGCGACGGAGGGACAACAGCCTGGGCAGAGGCGGGCGAGCACCCAAAGTGTCCCCAACACTTTACACACCAAGGGCAGGAGGAGAAACTGCGGGTAAGGCAGGGATGCCACCTCCCAAATATACTGCTTACCTGTATCACACCTCTCCCTGTGCTGAGGATAACGCGTTAGTCTTTCATCCTGGCAGATCTTATTTTTTATTATGAGTTAGTTTTACAGCACCCTGATGTGTGCTCAGCACTTTACAGTGTGGGGAGAAAGATGAGGTCCATGCGACAGATTTACCCGGCGTTAAATCCTGACCGAGTTACAAATGAAAGCAGCAGCGTGGCTGTGTCCTGGCCTTCCTCCTGCCTTGCTGCCACAGGGGCTTTGAGCCACTTCCAGCTTTTTTAGCAACGTGAGGGGGTTTTCCTGCCCCGTGGCAGCCTCGCCGCCCACCACGCTCCCCTCCTCCTGTTGCCCCCCCACCTCAGCAATTCAGATGCCAATGGGCACAAGCTGCAGGGAAGAGCAGGCCGTTTTTCTTGTAAAATAAGTATTTTTCAGCTCGCTGGCTGGGTTGGCCCCCCGCACAGCTCGGCCCGTGCTGCCGGCTGCACGTGTGGCTCCGGCTGCCCCAGTCTGGCCCCCCCCAGACCCGTTCCCAAAGCGCAGTGTCGCTTGCGCTGCAATTCCTAGGGATGAAGCAGCAAGTGGCTCTGGGAGCAAAGGCAGGGATGGTGCTGGAGTGGGCTCAGCAGAGCTGAGACACCATCCGTCCCTGAGGGAAATGGGTAGCACCTCCCTCCCTACATCCATCCCTCCTGCTCGGAATGCTGGCCGCTGCGGGATGGCATCGGCAGCGAGCGCCAGTCGCTCCTCACCCAAGCCATAGGCTTTAGCAGGTGGGTGTCCCGTGACAGCGGCGGTGAGGAGGGCATATGGTGCGCAGCTCCCAAATGGGGACCAGCGAATGGTGCGGTGCCAGGGCCGTTTGGCAGCCTGGCTCAGCATTCCCGAGCCACCTGCGAGTGGAGGGGAAAACATTGGCGTCTGATGAGGGCTCGTTTGCCTGGCCCAGGGTCTCAGCTGCAGCTTGTGCCGGAGCCGGCAGGACCTGGCAGCCGGCAGCACCCGTGTCGGCACAGGTTTGCAGCCAGGAGCTGCACTGGAGGAGGGCAGGCTGCCCCGGAGCCATGCCCCACCTCGGGCAAGCTCTTGGTGCCCTGCCGGAGGGTGCCTGGGTGCTGACAGCACCCCAACCTCATTATCTGGGCAGGAGAGGTGCAGCCTGCCTCCCGTGGCTCCGGGGGGCTGCTCATCCTCCACCATGGTTGAAACGAGGAGGCCATGGGCCCTCTGCCACATGCCCATCCCCGGGCGCTGCCGTTGCCCTCCCCGGCTGCGTGGGAACGGCTCCTGGGGCTGGAGCATGCCGAATTTCACTTTTCAAATGGGGCTCCTGGCGCCCGGCCAAGCAGCGCTTTCGTGTTGTCAAATATTTTGGCAAACTGCGTCTCGGCTTTAGTCTGAAGCGTCTTTCGCTAGGGAAACGGCGTCGAGCCGAGCAGCGAATGCAATCCCGGCGCGGAGGGGAGCGCCACGCTGCCGGCTGCATCCTGCGCGGGAGGTGCTGGGGCTGGGATGCCGTCGCATCCCAGCTGGGGCATGCTGGGGACCACAGCTGGGCAGGGTGACTGCAGCTAGCAGTGAAAGGGCCAAAAAAAGGTGTTTCAAGGTGACTGAAATGATTTGTGAAATCAGGCTGAGCGGGGCAAATTGTATTGACAAGAATAAGAAAACCCTAAAAAGTGATTTTTCAAGTTGCTATTTTGGCTTTTTGTTCTGAAATTGCCCTGCATTTAAAAGGGAATAAAAGAAAAAAACCCAAGCTCTAAGTAAACTAGAAATAAGTGGACTGTATTTTTTTACCAGCTCATTGGAAAAATGAAACATATTTGTTCTGGGTCAGACCAAAATGAGCAAAGCAATCAGTTATCCGCAGAGCCACGGTGCAGGCTGGCTTTCCTTCTGCTCGCTCTCCTGGGCATCTTTGAGAGAATATCCAATACCTTTTTATGGTGTTTGAAAGAAAATATCTCCGGGGAGGGGAAAAAAAGTGAGGTGTGATCCCAAAAAGTCTGCTTTCGCAGCTTGGACAGACCCATCTTTCCCTCCTGCGGCCATCGCTCCTTCCCCCTGCCTGTCACGTTGTGCGGTTACAGCACACGTACTCACAGCCCCGGCACCATGATGGGTTTTGAAAGCCTGAGAAATCCTCCCGAAAGCCTGGTTTCCGGCCAAAAAACCCCGAGGTTACGCAAACATAGGCATAGCTTGCAAACAGGCTGTGTGTGTTGGATGGAGCGCAGCTTTGCGAAGCAGGTGTGAGCTGATGCGGGAAGAGCTGCGCTGCCTGATGTCTGCACTGAAAACCCGTGTCAGCCTGCAGACTAAAACCAGGTCCCTGGAATTAAAACCAAAACAAAACAAGGAATAAAAATCCAACCCTGCAGCAGCATCCCAAGCACAATCCCACCGGATCCCCAGGCCGGTGGGTGGTGCCACCCATTTGGGTCAGGGCTGCAGCACCCCTTTTTGCAAGGCTACTGGTCCACCCGGGGAGGGGGGGGAGCTGTGGGGTGACCCCCCCCGACCCAGGTCACCCATCCACACCCCTCACCGTGCTGCCACAGTCCTGGTCGTGCCCCCCGAGCCCTGCAGGACTTGCTCGTGCCTTCGTAGACGGATGGCTCCGTGGCGAAGGCACCTCTGAAGTCCTGTGAGCCAGCGAAACCTCCTAAAATCCCAGTTTCTGGCAGCTGCCAGGAAAAAAGCTTGTTTGGGTTTGAAATCTGTTCAGAAGAGTCATTCTCTTCTGTAAAACTGCGGCTGTCAAAGCACCGTGGTGGGGTTGCATTTATTACATATTAATGACTCCACATCAGATGCGTTTGCTTTACAGTACCAAAATATTAGAAATCTCAAGATATTAGCATTCCCGAATGTGAACTGTCAGCAGTGCGAATCTTGAGGTCTGGTAGCCCAGCAGAGCCACCACGTTACCTGCAGTAAACGCTCCCCAGGCCGGTGAAAGCCATCGTGGCAGGGTGCGACTCAGCCGTCCCGGGGCTGCACGGTCATAACCCTGTAGAAGCTGGGAAAGCAGCAGGGGGAAAGATGCGAGTCCGTCTCGCTCCATCCCGGAGCCGTTGGCTGCACCGGCCTCTCATCCGGATGCTTTTAGCGAGCACGGGGGTGAAGCAGCTCATGCCAGCGCGATAATGTGGAAGGAGCCGCGTGGTGCGAAAAGCCTCGAGGGGGAAAGGGAACGTCGGTGTTTGCACTGTGGGATTTTGACACCCGGCATCTGAGGCTGAGCTGAGCGGAGGGATGGTCTCTGGCAAGGAGGGAGTCTTTCAGACCCTATAAGCCTTTCTCTGATTACTCCCTGGAGGGGCTTATTTGGGGAGCAAACGCCTGTGAGAGGGGCCAAGCCCCTTGGAGTGACCTTGGCTGAGTGTCTTCCTCCCCCTGCGTCTTCCTCCTCCGGTCCTCCAGGGCAGGGAGGGATGGGATGCTGCCTGTGCAGAGCCGATCCTCCCGGAGCTGCTGCGGGAGAAACAGCAGGCATGAGGCTGGGGAAAGCCGTGAATGGGACCCTGCTGCTCGCGTGATTTCCCCGGCCTGATAAAGGCGACTGAAACAACAGCTCTCGCTGGATCCCTGGCCAGGCTCAGGCGCTAGGAATTATCCCTCCAGACGGCTTTCTGCAGCCTCCACCATCCACCCGCTGGGGCACCAGACCCTGACCGAGCATGGGCCCTGTGCACAGCAGGGCTGGATCTCTCCCGGACACCTTGCTGCCAGCGGGGCTTTTGCTTGGACTTGCAGACATCCCTGGATAGTTCATCAATAATATGCTCTTTCCTCGCATGTCTCTCCACCAGAACTTGGTGGGTTTGGACACATTTCCTGGCTTCTCTTCTCCTTCTGCTTTGGTTGGGGAAACTGAGGCACGGGGCAGTGGGGATGTGAGCACAGGTGTCTCCTCCAGCGCGGGCGAGTTCGGCGCTTCACCTTGTGCCTCTGCTGTACATCCACCTTCCTCCACCACTCGCTCCTGCTTGGTGTCAGCATGATACTAGTTTGAGGGAAACATTGACACTCTGTTGTTTGTGGGTTGATTGTGGGGGGTTTTTTTCACACGTGTCATGTGGGAGTTATTAAGAGAATTGCCTACATTTTACAAATATTTCCAGGAACAAACTTGCTGGTGTCTGGGGCTGTGGAAGAGGGAACGTGATGCTGACTGGTGCGGGGCCGTGCTCTCCATCCATCAGTCCACCCCCAAAACCTCCCTTCCCCCGGTGAATGGGTGACAGCGATGGGCCGGGGTGCCAAAGCATCTGCTTACCCTGCTTCACCTCAGCCGAGGTGACCGGAGGCTGCTTTCCTCCTCTAGCCCAGTGGGGGGGGCCAATGGCCAACCCCCCAAGGTGCACAGTGGGTTTGGGGCATTTGCAGCATCCCCCCTCCCCGGGGGATGGCGGTGCCTGAACGAGGACTGCAAAGCTGCCAGGCTTCGAGCTGCCTGTCCCTTGGGGGGCACGGGGAGCTGATCCTTCCCGGGGGATGAGCCGTGATTAGCACCACACCGATGGCTGCTGAAGCTGGGGAATGGCTAGGACGGGAGGGCTCCTTCCAGGGGCCATTGGTGAGAAGTGGGAGAAGCTGTGCCTAGCGGAAGGGCTTGTTAAAAGGCTGGGGGGAGCACAGGGAAACTGGGGGTTTCAGTGCAGGAGATCTCCAGGGAGCGCCGAGCAAAGAGTAACAGCAGTTCTCAATGCCACCGAGCGCCTTGATCCCCCTGGACATAATTTACACAGTCATGACGCAGTGTAAAGTGCCTCCTGCACCTGCCTGCCTCCATAAAGGATAAATAATAATAGTTTGTGGTTAAGATATTACCCTCAGATGATAATCTGTGGGACATGGTTTATTTAGAGCAGCTGTGCTGGGAGGGGGTAACCTCTCCATCCTCAGCGAGAAGCTAATTTGGACTCATGGTGCTGGCTCCTGGACTATAGGGAGAGGGATGCTGTCGGACGTGGGGTTTTGCAGGTGCTGTGGTGGCTCTGCACTCCCTGAAGCAGGCGAGGTGCAGGGAAGGGTGTTCTACCATTTGCAATAAGAGCAGTTAGCGCACTTGCAGACAGAAATGATATCGGTGAAACCTCGGCAGACATCTCACCCGGATGAGCAGGTTGAGCTATAATAAATCCATGCAACACCGTTTTCCCAGGGCTGTTACTTTCCTCTGAGGATGGTGGTTCCTCAGGGCTGGGTGGCCAGGATAACACCGGGACAAGGATCTCAGCCTGGCTCTTGAGGCTCAGAAGAGGTTTGGGGACAGACAAGAAAAGTCTCCTGCAAGTGGGTGGTGGTGACGCAGGGCAGAGCCATGGTATTGCTGGTATGTCAAGCACCTTGTTTATTATACCTCAGACGTGTCGCAACAGCACTGGGTTGTGTAATGGTTTCCAGCAGATTTTCCTGCTTTCAGCTTTTGGGGCTCTCATTCCCAGGGCTTGGTTTCTGCCAGAGGTGGGATGCGGTGGAGAGAATGAGTTAAAATCAAACCCTGCTCAGGTGGGGTTTTGCGTGCAGATACCACGTGTGTGATGGAGAGAGGGAGGAGAAGACTTCTGCCTTTCCAAAATGTTTCTTTTGTGAGCACCTTCCTTCCCGAGAGCTTTATAGGGGTGGGGTGAAAGCTGGGTGCAGTTTCTGATCTTGGTAGTCTGATGCTACTCCATTTTGTGCAAGTTGTATGCGCTGACACCAGGCATTTCGCCCACAGGGAGTCAAATATTTCTTTCCAGCACCAATAAGAGGTGATACTCAACAAATGGCTTTGCCTTCTCGCCGCAGGAGGCTGAGGATCCCGTGATCCAGCCCGAGCACTTCTGCAGCACCCCCCCTGCCCCCGCCTGCCTTCCCCCTGCTGAGCCCTCACCCTCCCCAGGCCCCATTTCGGCACGTTCTTCCCTCTCCCTTTGCTCCGGTGCGGTTTTCCTCTCCCTTCACTCCCTGCCTGGGATGGGAGAGTTTGCACCAGGCAACGCGAGTCCCCTTGGCTGCTGCAAGGTGCAAGCGCAGAGAGAGCTCAGCTGCCCCCTGCATCCCCAGTTTGGGGCTCGGATAAATCCGCGGAGCTGCCAGTCAGCAAACACGAGCTCCTCGCTCAGCACGGGTGACCCGGGAGTTTCAGAAGCTTAAAATATTGCACAACTTAGAAGAATTATCACTGGGAAAATTGCTGCGGCACCCCGGGGAAATTCAGCTCTCCGCCACAAACGTGGAGGCATTCAAGCTTCTCCTTGAAGCGGCTGCAAGAATTTCTCAATTTGGCCATCTTCATTTTCCAGGACCTCATTCGGCACATTGGCTGAAATATTCCCGGCCCTGGTTGTGCCCCCAGCTCCGGGGGATTTTCTTATTTTTGAAAACTCCAGCTAAATGCTGGCATGACTTTAAGGAATTGAGGGCAGGCTTTAAAATGGAAAATGTTGGGCAAGCCCGGATAGCGCTGGAGCGCGTGGCACGACGAGGAGAGCCTCCTCGGTGGGGACCGGGCTCCCTCGTGCTGCCGGCTGCCGCGCTCAGCCGGGCACGGCGCAGATGGAGTCTGGGCATGGGAGGATGCTCCCATCCCCGCTCCCACACAACGCAGCAAATAGCAGGGTACAGCAACCCCAAACCTGCTTCCCGGTGAGTTTCTCTTCAGGGAGCAGCAAAGGGGGACCTTTTCGGCTCACCACTGTGTCCAGGCTCCTTGCACACCCAGGCTTCAGCCCTCAGAGGATGAGTTGCACCATGTTGCTGAGCCCACGGCGAGGTCCCCCTCTGCACTTCCCTTGCAAAGAACGAAATAACCTGGAAGCTGTTGGCCTCTGGAAGCAATTTAGCATGGGACGTGGCTATTAATTTAAATAGATTACAGAAATTTGAACTAAGCTGCATATAAATCTTCTGACCAGCTCTTTGGGCTTTGGTCTCTGTTGTTTACACGTTTTATTTTTTTTTTAAAAATTGTGTTTTATTGATTCCTGAAGCTGTGATGTTTTGGTCGGAGCTCGCTGCTCCCTTTCTGGGCGTGGATGGCAGGCGGCTTCGCTCTTCCACACGTATCACCTTTCAGAGCTACTGTGAGTAGGACGCAGATGTTGTTAGGTCTCAGGTAAAGCCATCAAAGGTGGACGTTCAATCAAGTTTGACATCATCTTCAACCTGAAGGCAAACGGGTTGGTTTTGATTAGCAGCCCGCAGGGCTGAGCCTAACCCGTATCAGAGCTGCTGCTGCTACTTTACCTGAATGGCAAAACCACAGATGGTAATTATAACGATAAGTGCTTACAGATTTCCTAACAACAAAGATAATTTGTTTGCTCCATGCCTTGTTAGAAGGGGAATTTTGTTCTGGTGACTGGGTGGTTTGTGAATCAGTCGTTGCCCTTTCACCCCTCCGTCCCCGGCTCGGCTGTTCCCCCCAGCGCGGCCATTAGACGTTGATCCGACAAGAAGGGTCCCGCCGAGTCTGGTCTCCTCCGCAGCGGCCACGGAGACACTGGCCCAGTGCAAGGAGCCGTCCTGGCCTGGCAGGGAGGGGGATGCTGTGCTGATGCCCTGGGATGCTGGGCAGGGGGAGGGGTGTCCTCCCCGCTAAATCCCCCCCTCTCCTCACCCCATTCTCATGCACGCAACTTCTGGGGCAATCAAGGTGAAAACTTGCTGCCAGGCTGCCCTTGAGCTGATGGACCGCTGCCGCCGATCCACGGCAGGGTAAAGCTCAGCCGCATCCCCTGTGCTCGCCCCATCGCCCCACTGCGGGGAGGGGACGAGGCAGCATGCGAGTGGCCAGGCGCACACCTCTTATTCTGGGGACCAATGCCAAAAAATGTGGCTTTCCTCCCAGCTGAAGGTGACCCGGCATCCGAAGTCTTGGGAGGAAAAAGAGGAGAGCTTGTCACTATTGATCTCTGACAGCCGGAGGTCTCTCTCCACGCTGCCGCCTCTCTCCGGCGCTGGAGATGGGTTACCTGTAAATTAAACCAGCTGGTGCCAGGGGCCGGGGGCTCGCCAGCAGCCCTGGCCCGCGTCCACAGCCGTTCCCAGGGCAGAAAGCCCACGGGTCGGCTCGGACCCCGGCTTGGCGGCGGCCAAGGGCAGCGTCTCTCCCGTCGTGTGGGCAGGCAGATAACAGCTTTGATTTCTGGGTCTCGCTTTAATTATAATGGAAGGACGCGGCTTGTTAAGTGCCCGCTTTGCTTTCCAGCGATCCCTCCCGGCTGCCAAGTGCGCTGGGCTAACAAAAGCATTCCTCTCCCTGCCGGGGCCGGCCGTGGCAGCCCGTATGGCGAGCAGACGGAGGCGATTAACGCACGCAAGACCAGCCTGCCCAGCTCCCGGTCCCTGCGCACAGCCTGATGCCCCCGAGCAGCCTCTCTGCCAGGAGAAACTACCCTTGAAACAGAGACCTCCTCCAAAAAACACCCTTACACCTTTATACCAGCTCCTCTTTGCTTCTCTGCCTGGTACCGGCAGAATACCGGCAGGGTCTTGTCCCAGCGCGTTTCTCCTCTCCCGGAGCTCGGATCAGATGATTTTTTCCAGGCCAATAGTACTTGGAGTTGTTCAAGACCGTGATATCGATCTTGTTCATATTTGTTGCCTTAATGAGTCACAAATTCTGTCTGCGAGCAGAGGTGGTTTGGAGGTGCCGGCTGGCTGCTGCTAACCTGCCTTTCTGGAAGGGTAGGAATTTCAGCAGATTGGGAGAACTGGTGTTTTCTTAGATTCCTGAAGGAAATTACACTAATTGCAACAACCCCTGTGTCCCTGCAGAGAACAGATGTGATAGGATCTCCCCAAACGTCTGCTCCTGATGACAGTAACCCTCCTACAGCTCTTCTCCTGCCCCACAGCACTGAAGGACCTGCAGCGGGTGATCGGCCAGACCAAAACATTTATGGCTGCTTTGAGACCAAATTGTTTCGGTACTGGGTCATCCTTTGGCTGTGGATGGTGAACTGGGCTGAGCAAAGACATCAGCTCACCCCATGGGCAGGGGATTTGGTCCGTCGGCTGCCGCTGCTCTGATCTCGGCTGTGGCCAAGATTTCATTATTTTGAAATGGTTTTAATATTCAGGCTACACTAATATCCGCACGCGGGCATGGTGTGCAGGGTCACAGCGCGGTGCTAGTGTGGAATTAATATAAATGCTCTGTGGGGTATCTCTAAACAATGGTCCCGTATTAATCAGCTTAATATTAATCAGCTTTTTCCTCCACTCAGATCTAGCAAAGCCCCCGCTCCTGAGCGGGATGTGGTGCTGGTTTGGGGATGCAGGCTGTTTCCGGAGCGGTGGCAGGAGCGGGACAGTGTGCTTCTCAAGTCTCTCAGAGGATCCTCAATAGGCTTAATTTAAACATTAACTCCCAATTTGCCTCTGGGCTCAGAGCACGGAAAAAATTAGAGCAAAAAGAGAATTTTTCAGGAAGCTCCGAGTAAAGCAGGGTTATAATAGAAATAGTTTTTGACCTTAATTATGGCTTCTAATGGAAATAGTTGTGCAACCTCAGCAGTGGGGTTTGGTATGTGCAGGCAGTTCTGAGCCGAGGATGGTGACGGGAGGGCAGCGAGGGCTCGGTGGCCCTGGCTTCTCGCTTGCAGGAGGCTCTCGGAGAGCAGGACTGAGGCCAGCGGGGCTAACGTCCCTCATTTCCACAAGCCGCAGCTCTGGCTCGCTCCCTCCAGAGCTAAGGCTTTGCCTCATTTCTGCTTCAGACAACAATATAAGTGGCCTCAAGTCCATCATCGCCACCGGCGGGATCTGCAGCCGGGCACCCGACACCTCTGGACTGTAATTTCCCGCTGGGATCAGCACGGCAAGTCCCAGCACGAAGGCACGGCTTGCCCTGCTTGGCTCCCACCCCGGGCAGAGGCAGGGGGGAGCGGGCTGGCAGCCTGCCCCTCTCCTCTCCTCGGGGAAGCGGTTCTCGGCTGTGAACGGCAATACGATAAACTCCAGCGCTGCTCTCCAGGGATAACCGGCGCCGATGGAAACTGTCGACCTGCAGAGACACTTGTTTGAAGGATCCAGATTGCAAAATAATGACACGGTGTTAGCCAGGGGTGGGAGCGGGACGGATTAATTACTGAAGAGGAAGCACATCACCTTTGGTGTCAGGTCAAATCTCCTTGCTCTGGAAATCTGCTGTTATTATTCCTGGTATAGTGGGTCACTTGGCACCGCCTGGGAGTAATGACGTGTGGAGCTAATGTGATTTAGAAACCTCCATTTGGGTCAATAAATGGATGCTGGCCCTTCAAGGGGTCAGGGATGGCTTGGCTCATCTCATCTCCTGCCAGCAAGGCGTCCGAGCTTCTCGGGCCACGGGTCCGGCAATTGATTGCTTGTGGCTATGGAAATTCAGGTGGGACGAGTGGTTGAGAAACAGAGCTGCAGGGCTGGGGGACACCAGCCAAGACCAATGCCGTCAGTGGGGTGGACTGGGATGATGCGAGACCCAGAGGGACTTGGAGAAGGTGTGACCTCCTCCTGTGCCTGCACACTGCCTTTCCACTGCCAGGAACAGTCACGGAAAATGACAGTGACATCTTGCAGGGGATCGCTCTCCTTCACATCTGCAGTGGTGCTGGGGTGGGTAGGGAGGGACAGCCCCTCTCCCAGCACGCTGGCAAAGCTTTGTGTCACACCGTCCCCTTGCCAGCTTTGGGCTGTCCCCAAAGGGAGCAGACCCATCTCCCAGCGACACCCATCTGTCTCTTCTGGAATTAAATGGAAGGAATGTGGGTCACTTCCCAGTCGAGAAGGGACATGGGTTGCAGAAAGCTCCTTCCCAGCCTCCACAGGGTCTTTGGGAATGGGCTCATGGCATCTATCCTCATTTCCCGCTGCCAGAAGTGGTGTCACCAGTGTGACCGCCCGCTCCATGGCTCCGCTTCATCTCCCAGCCTGGGAGTCAGTGGCCTGCAGTATCCCAAAGGCAGCTTCTGCCTTAGCATGAGCATGGGGGGATGAGGCTCCGCTCTTGGGCAAGGACCAAGAGTAAGGTCTCCCCAGGTGCTCGGAACCCGTCAGCTACTGCCAAGGCGTGTGCCCTCGCATTTTCAGCTCTCAGTTCTTGAAAACGCTGGGAAACCTGACCATTTATTTTGGTCCTCAAAAGGGTGCTGGAAAACCCCAGCCTGATGTGGGGTTTGAGCTATTTGGAAAATTCAGGCTTTCTCGCTGAAGATGCAAACATGTTAGTTCCCCTCCGTTGCCCGTGTGTCTGTGTAGGCTGCAGAAATAAAGCAAGTGTTTAACATGCAAGCGTTTAACCCTTTCGAGGTTCCAGTTTATACCTAGCATTAACTAATATAAAGAATCGTTCAGTGCGTTTTGACAGTTACTGTTTTAAAGTTCTTATCACATTTATTTCTTCTTTTATCACAGGTTTTGTATTGTGTGGTGAAGATTCGTCTCTTTCCTTGCCTAGTTTATCTATAATTCAGGACGTTTTTACACTTAGGTTATAATTGACTTTTCCACGCTGCAGCGACTCAAACAATAACTATTAATATTCAGCAGTCTATAGTGATAAAGATTTCCATTTACTCTCTTTTACTTAACTGTGTGAATATACGGCATCCTATCTCACACAGTTAATACTGAATTCATTCATATTTACTCTCCATTTTCCTGTATAACAATATCGAAAGAGTGAGCGCTGAGGTTTTGGGGACATCTGACTCCCGTGCCCGTTCTCAGCCAGCCAGCCCAGCTCACGCAGAGGGAGCTGGCACCTGCGTGCCACCCGATGCTGTGCTGCTGGGTGGCCGTCACCCTTCGGGTCTTCCTGAGGCTGGGGAAGAAGGTGGAACAGAGCAGGAAGCACAGCACCTCTGCCTTCCTGGCCTCCAGGAGCAGGACCCAGGTCCTGCCACCAATGAGGTCACTGCAGCCACTGCCTCTGCTGTTTGCAGCCAAAAAGCTGTTGTCTCAAAAACATCAAGCGGTTTCAGCCGGCAGGCTGCAAGCTCAGCCAGAAAAGGCTGAAAAATGGGAAAATGCCTTGGTATCCTGCCCTCGGGTTTCTGGTACCCCGTGTGGAGTGGGGTAGTGCCATGGATGGATGGGTGTGCAGGGTGGATTGACGGTGGAAGGAGCAAGGAGACGTGCTTGGGGTTGGAAAGGCGGAGAACTTGTCTAAGGGGACTGTGCTGTGACACAGAGCCAGGAGCCTGGTCCCCTGTCCCTGGGGCTGGCGGTGTGAGCTTACACAGGACTGGCGAGGGAGCCTGAGGACACACCAGCCAGATGCCCTGTCCCTTTTGCTGCTGTAAAACACACAACGGTGGCAGGTTCAGCTGGGAGGGTCTGAATGTCCCCGCTGAGGCCCAGGCTCTGACCCACCACTGCCAGTGCCGGCAACGGCATCTTGGCTCTGCCTGGGGGGTTTATTCTGCTGCAAAGCCTCCTCCTGCGGCGCAAAGGCACCCTACGGCTGGGTGCTGCCGGGGCCAGTGCCAGGCTGGCGGAGCAGCCGGGAGGGAAACCAGTGGGAAACCCCAAACCCACTCACTCTGATGCCGGGCAGCAGACGATGAGTAGCCATCAGCAGAGAAGACGGGGTGGTGGGAGGGCAAGCTGCCTCTCACTGCTGGGGCGCTGGGACGAAGCCATGAGCGTTTCTTTCCCATTGCCCCCATGAAAGCTGGATGCCTGACCCCCCGCACGGGCTGGCACCACCCGTCTGCCCGGGCTTTCGGCACGTAGCTGGTGCTGCCAGCATGAGGAACACTGTCCCAGGGAGATGCCCTGGCTTCCGTCCATCTCCCTAATGGCAGGTGGAGCGAGGAAAGCAGGGACTGGCTGCAAAAACCAGCAGCGGGCTAGCTATTAATTGCAGCTGTGTTGAGCCCTTGTGACTGAGCTCTTCCTTGTAATTATGAAAAACGTCCTGCACAGGGGAGAAGTGGCAGGGCTGCTCCCCCCTGCTTGGAGAGAATGACTTTCCCAGGCAGCTTTCCTCCAAAAAAGAGGGGCTCTTCATGCTCTCCGCCCCAGCCACCCACAGAGCGGGGCTGTTCCCACCGGTGCCGTTGGTGAGCTCTTCCTGCGCTTCACGGCTAGTTAAGGGCTAGTGGGGTTAAACGGATAGTCTATTAATCTCGGCCCCGCCGAGGTCACAGCCGGGGGACACACACGCGGCGGGTGATTTATGGCCAGCCTGGGCCCGTGCCCCTTCCCGGGGCCACTGCCAGAGCTCCCCGGCACGGCAGGCGCTTGCCAAGCGCTGGCGGGAGGGACAGTGTGCCAGCAAGTTGCTCCCCAGAGGTGACACCATCGACGTTTCTGCTGCCTTCCCCCTGAAAAGGCCATTCTGGCTGCGGCCAGTGTAGCTGCCGCCCTGGCTCAGCCCCAGGGAATAACTTGCCGCAGGAGCAGGACTCCCCATGCCAAAGCTCTTGCCCCAGCATGGCTGTGGACTTGCAGTGCCACCTCCGCTGCCCTCCTTGCCTCAGTTTCCCCATGGCTAGACAAGGCACAGTCTTCTACAGCCTTGCAGGACCCAGCCCAGCATGAGGGAGGGCTCCCACGCCACTGGAGCAGCCATCCCCGGTGGATGGAGATGTGGGAGGAGCTGGTGGGATGGAGCTGGACGACACTCCAGGGTCAACACAGACACCGGGAGCCGGGGGCTGTCCCTGCGGCGATGTCCCTGGCACGTGCGGCGATGGGTTTCCCTCTTTTTTAATGTTCCTCTTGGCCTCTGATCAGAAGTGCACGCTATCTGCCTGTTATTAGCCTGCCTGCTGCTATCTGCCCCGGGAGCAATCGCAGGGTGAATGAATAAACACAACAGCGTTTAGCAAGATCTGAAAGGAGATGTGATGATAATTTCTTCCCTGCAAATTGTACGCGTTCATGTTTTCAGCGCGCTGAAGGCAATTAGAGCAGAGCGGAGCTGGCAAGACGAGGGGCGACGCTGAAGAAGCTGCGAATATGGAGCCGTAATAACAATTTAGATTCTATTTAGATACAAGTGGCTACGAGTCGCGTCTCAATATTGAATCAATCGACACAGACAAATGATTTAATATGGAGGCATTTGCAGGAGTGGAAAGAGAGGGACCAGCCTTTTAGAGACAGCCAGGTTGGGACAAGCCGATGGGCAGCCGGGACGGATCCAGAGCTCCCGGCGGCATAGAGGGGAGACAGGAAGGGATGATCCTGCGGGGAGCAAATGGCTTTTCTCGCAGCTTTTGGCACTCCGGCCTGGCTTATGCTCGGCATCGATTGGGGAGGTATTTTTAGAGGCAGTCTGGTATTTGTTAACCTTCTCATGCAGAGTGGAGCTTGCTTCTAGAAAGCATGTGTGCGCGCACGCGTGCGAAAGGCAGGAGAGATCCTGCCAGAGATAAAAAGTAAGTAGCCAGCCCCAGCCAAAGGCCGGGCGCAGCTGTATAAATACGCGGCGGCCCCCCTCACCCCCACCTCCTCGCGGCGAGTGGGGCTGGTGACACTGGAGAACGCTTTGCTGTCATTAGTTAATCGAGCTGCTGATGTTAAGAAAAGGTTATGTATTTCTCCTGGTAGTTTTTCTTTGTAAAACTCTGACAGGGATCTCTTGCAATCGCGGTGGTAATGCCCCAGCTGGGGAGTCGGAGCAAATCTTCCCTATGGTGGGGATGTTTTTTTTTTCTTTTCTTTCCCCTCTTTTCCTTTTTTCCCTTCCGTGTGGGGGTGGCTGTGCTGAGGAGCAGCAAACCCCGAGCCGCCCTGTGCGCCTGCCTCCTGTAAGCAATACCCCTCGCTGCCGCCCCGTGCGGGGTCTGCCCACCAGCCTGGGGACCACCGGCAACGCGGGCCCTCTGCCCCCGTACCTGCTCCGGGAAACAGTGGGGGACTGACACACGGTGGTTGGTGTCCCCTCGCAGCCGGGCACAGAGCACCCGGGGAGGGGAAAGGGGACTGGATCCTGTCTCCGGTGCTGGAAGCACTGCAGTCTGCTGGGGCTGCTCCCATGGGGGCTGAAGGGCTCCTCCGAATCCTACCCACGCACATGGTGCTGCCGGCGTGGTCCCTGAGCATCCACGGCTTGGCTGGTGTCATGAAACTCATTTCCATGCGAGTGCTTTTAATGCACTTCCCTTGAAACTGAGTGCCGGGGGCCTGGGGGACAGTCTCCCCCCTCTGCCTTTGCTCTGAGTTGTTTCACTCGGAGGTTTTCCCACAGGGAGAAGGGTCTCGCCTGGGATGGCTGCGAGCGGTGAGGCAGGCTGCTCTGTAGGGAGGTTCCAGGAGGGAAACGGGGGTGCAGGGGGTCCTGGGGGGGCTGTGGCGGGTCGGGCTCTAGCAGGCTGGGTTTGCTGCTACATCCTCCAGCCCTTCGCTTTGGGGAGAGCAGGAGCCCCTTGTGCTTTCTAGCCCCAGCGGAGGGGGAGGCGGGGGGGAGGTTAGCCATCTGTAGGTGCGAGGACACCCTTGCTGGGAGCGCAGGGGAGGTGCGTCTCACATTGACGCTTAATGGTCCCTTGAACCCCCTGTGCCTGTGAAATGCCACCCAGACATTCAGCTCCTCCTGGGGACGGCAGGACTGGCTTTTGCAATGATTCATCTTCCAGCTGCCGTCCCCAAGCAGCTCTCAGGTGTTCGCATCCACATGAAACGGAGGGCTGTCATTATCCACCCCCTCGCAGCCGGGGCACTGAGGCGGAGGAGCAGGCTGGGCGAGCTCCTGGCTGGGACGGCTGCACCCACAGTGAGAGCAGCTTCGGCCATGTCACACAGCGTGGCCGCCATGGTCATCCTCACCCATCGCTGCAGAAGCAGCCACCCCCATCCCACCAGGACCCACGATCCCTCACGGAGGGGGATACATCCTCCCACGGGGGCCAGGAGGGGAATGGCTGGGCACGGCGAGCTGCTACGAAAGCACTGAGCACGTGAGATTTCACCTGCGTTTCTCCCGGGGGGACGCTTATGCCGGCATAGCACGTCCTGCTACAGCTTTTGCTCAACCAGTTGCTTCCCGCCTCCTCTATCTTCAGGGTTCCACCGAGTCTACCTCAACCTCAGTGCTTTTATTCCCCAAAACACCTCCGTTCAGTGGTTTCAGCTCCTGAACCAGGCGGTCACTTGGCAACTGCTCTGCCAGCGAGGCAGCACTGTGCCTGCCTGACAGCTGGCCAGGCTGACCGGCGCTGAGCTCGGCTCAGCCGGCACGACCCGTCTGTGTCCCCGCACCCATCCTGGCCAAGGAGCAGAGCCTTGTGAGATACCCACCATAAAACCAGTATCGAGGGGGGGAAAAAACCAGTAAGAAGTGGCTGGGTGTAGCAGGGGGGGATGCACTGCTGTGGTCCCGCTCACCGGTCCTGGCACCGCATCTCCGCAGGATGAAACGTGACCCCAGGCAGTCACTGGGCCATCGCCATGACACCCCTCTGGGGTCAGAGCCTGGCCCGGCGATGGCTGTGTCCGCGGAGAAGGTCACTGACCCCAGCTTCCCACCGCTGCCTGCCTTGGGGAGATCACCACGGCGCCCTCCGCCAGCACAGCGGTTGCTGGCTGCTCCTTAATTAATCCCAGGCAAAATTAATCAGTTGACATCCGACAGCTGAAGAGCGGATGGCAATCGCTCTGGGGCTGTGCCTGCTCCGACCGGCAGTGCCGGACCCAGCCGAGCGCCTCTCCCCCCAGTTTTGGAGCCAGGGGCCGCGCTGGGTCTGCTGTCACGCAGCCTGGCTGAGACATGGGTCTGCTGCGTTCTCCTCCGTGTGCTGCCAGACCATAAGAGGTGGGAGCGACCCCCCCAGAGGTGTCCCAGGGGCTGCCCCGTTGCACGAAGGGGTGCTTGAGCAGGAGGTGCTATGCAGCAAAGGGCACTATGGCCATGGGTTAAGCTCCTGAGAAAGGTGATGGAAAAATGGCTCCAGTGCTCCCAGAGAGCATTAATTTACAGCACGTGGCCTGGTTTGCTCGCAGACAAGACGGCGTAGGGCTGAGCCTGCTCTTGCCGGGACCCTTCTTACCCTCCTCACCTGGCAGATGGAAAAAGTGTGGTCCTGGCAGCATTTTGGTTAGGTAACACTTGACACCTACCAGGTGTCTCCTCGGGGACTCCAGGAGGTCTGCCGGTAGCAATGGGTGATGTTTCCAGCCAGTCCCATCATCGGGGTATTTCTTGCAGCGTGGTCACCCTGAGCATGGCTGCGATACAGTCAAAATTTCCTGGGGTTGTGTTTGCCAATCTTCACTCCCAATGGGAAGATGCTTTCCCACTGCTGCAGAGCAGATCAGTCCTGGAACCACGGCGGCAGCTGTTTCGGTGACCACGCTGTGTTCCCCTCATCACAGAAACGATGGCTTCTCTGACCGTGCCTTCCCGTTTCCCACTGCCTCGCTCCCTCCTCCTGGCCTGAGCCTTTAATCCTTCCCCTGCAGGCTCTGCCACTTTGGATTGCCAATCACGGCCAGTGGATGCTGGAATTAACTATCTGATCCAATCGACACCCGTGAATCCGTAACGAGACTCCACTTTAGATTAATCAGTCATTAGGTGAAAATGCCAACACGGTGCCTGAAAACTATTTGTCTTTACTGCTGCACTTTCTTTTTATTTGTTTCATTTTAAATGACTCCAAAGGGCTCGGCTCTTCCCCTTTTCCTCCTCGGGAGAGGGAGCAGTTTCACTGCCAAGAGCACCAGTCCCGGGTGCTGACCCTCTCCCGTCCCTTACAAGAGCCTTGGATGCTGCTGCATCTGCTTCTCTGCAAATATGCTAATTTGGCACATAAAAAGAGGAAAGTCAAACATGACCATAAACGCAACAACCAGGGGTTATTATGGGAGCGGACACACAGCCTTGCCGGTGCGAGCGCTGCTGGAGGGTGCCAAGGCTTCTGCTCCAGCCCTGCCTTGTGTTTTACCGGCCTCCGAGCGTGGGGCACGCTGCACAGCCGTGGGGTCCGTGGGGCTGTGCCTGCAGAGACGATGGCAGAGCCAGCCGCCGTGCCACACGTGCCGCCTGGGCTGGGGTACGGCGCGGACGCCGTGGGTGCTGCTTCGGAGGTAAGGGTGAGAGCAGCCAGGGTCCAGTTTTGGTGACCTGGTTCCTGCAAAGGATATTGGAAAACAGTAACAAGATCAGAAACAGGCCGAGATACGCGGCGGGGCTGAGCTGTGAGAGCTGCGAGACCTGCTTACCGTGAGAAATTTAAGGATCTCAATCAGTTGATCAAAGGAGAGGAGACCTGAGCTGCACCAGGGGAAGATATCTGATAGCAGAGGCTTCTCCAGCTTAGCAGGTAAAGCAGGATGCCACAGCTGGAGGTTTCAAAGCAGGAAAAAAAAAAATTGAATTCAAGCACAAACATTTATTTGGGAGAGGAATTAACTGCTGCAGCAAGGGGATGCTGTGGGTCCTTCAGGTATGGGGTCCTTAAATCCGCGGGTGTCGCTCAGATGCTGAGGTCTAATTCCCTACACTCGCTAAAGGAACTGATGGGGAGTTTTCTCCGCCACGTGCAATGCAGTGCTAATGCCTGTGGCCTCCTCTGGCTCTGAGACATGAATAAAACAAAACCAGTTCCCAGCTCTTTCACACACACCTCTTTGGAGAGGGAGGGAGTAGGAGCAGGGTTTGCAGCGTGTCTCCGTGGCTCAGCCTGCTCATACCTCGGTCCCAGTACCCGCCTGCCAGAGACCTGGGTAAATCTGATAAGGCACCTGGGATTAGACTTTATCCCACACGAGTCATTTTTGAAGCATGCCTTGTTTTTAGCCAGGCCTGCCCCTTTTCCTGGGGAGCTGCAAACGAACCTCGCTCAGCTCCCAGGGAATAGAAGCCGATCTGTAAAACACGTTACCAGCCGCGCTGTGGAGGGCTGGGAGGGTGCAGGGGTCACACCGGGGAGAAATCCTGGCCGTGCCCACCATCCTTTGCAGAGCAGCCGGAAAGCAGAGGGGAATGTGTAGCCTTCACCAGACCCCCGTCACCGGTCTTGCTGCCTGACGCTGAGACCGTGTCTGGCTATTTCTTCTCCCCACCTGTTTTAAAAAAGGGAGTTCCATCTCTGCAGGAGCTAAGCATCCTTCAGGAGCAGGATGCAGACAGGGGTGCATGTGGGTGCTCTTTCCCCTTGCCACCCTGGTGCTCCCCAGGCTGCTCCGTGCTCAGCACCGTGGCGAGGCATTGCCGGGGCAGAGCCTTTGCCCCTGGGGCGCTGGTGGATGAAGGTGCTGGAGCCACCCTTGAGGCTGCACCGTGCAGCATTGCAGTGGGGCTGGACCCCCTCTGCAGCTGGAGACAGCAGACCTCCCATGGACATCCTTAATGATGTGGGGAAGGGGAGACGGGGATGTAATGGAACGAACAGCCCCCCTTCCACAAACCCCATCTCCTACCCCATGCTGGTCCAATGCAACACCCTCTCCCCGCCTGTGCTTGTGGGTGTCACCCCAGCCTGGCAACAGAGAGGTAACCCCCACAGCTGTCCCGGACCACTCAATTAGGAAAGCCCCCCTTGCAGTGGCAGCCCTGGCTTGCTGCCCACGTTTCCAGTCCCAGCAGCGGAGTTTGGGAGCAGGAGATGCCCCGCTGTGGGGGTCACTGGGCTGGTTGCCTCAGGGGCTGGCTCCTTCCCTCCAGCCGCTCCGAGGGGGACGAGGGACCGAAAGGTGCCGGGAGCGTATTCAGGCTTCTCGCTGGAGGAGGGGAGTTTATTGGAAAACACCTGGAATCTATTAGGCCTGGAATATGGAGTCAAGGTTTTGCCGCCTGCAGGCAGCTCAAGTATAAATAGCGGCAAAGGGTTTGTTTTGACTACTTTAAATTGTGCAGGTTTCGTGCCCTGAGAATTGGGAGTTTGAAGCTGCTCCTAACGTAATAATCCTCCCGCTTCCCCCTCCCGCCCCAGCGGCCAGGAATCTGCACCTTGTTCTCTTCTCCTTCTCATTCCTCTCTTTGTTTGACTATTTTCCCTATTTCCCATCTGTTTATCGCAAACCTCCCTCTTCCTGGAGCCTTCTGGAGTCTCTGAGGAGGGGAGGGTTGGAAATGTTGTTGCACGCAGGGAAGTGGAGGGGAAAGTTTGGAGCTTTACAATAAAAACCAGAAAGCTGCGGGTAAAAAAAAGGAAACAAAACCAAATGCCGAATCATCGGGACAGACCTCTCTGTGCGATGGGGTGACCCATCGGTGACGGGGGACAGGCCCCCCCCACCCCCGGGGGATGCCGTGAGCATCACCACTGCATCCTGGCTGGGAACAGAGCAGGGAGGTTTGGTGAAGAGCTGCTGTCCCATCGCTGCCGTGTCCTCTCCCGCTCCCACGACTGCCACGACGGCAGCGGTGCCCCTGTTAATGCCGTCGTAATAGAGCGGCATGAGGCTCCTAATGGAAATGCTACATCACTGCCAGCATGGAGTCCCCTCGGTCCTGGCGCTAATGATTATTGCTACTCTCTCGTGCCAATGCCACTGCACCGATGTGTCTGGTGGTTCCAGGCAGAGACTGATGCAGCCTCTGCTCCAAGGAGCTGCTGCTCGAAATTAGACCATATATCTGTGAGGAGAAGGAGGAAGGGACCTCTGAGGGCTGTGGGCTCCTGGAGGAGAGCAGTCTGTCAGCATTGCTGCTCCATGGGAGCAAGGGATGAGCGTGGCCGCTGAGCTGCCCCAGCCTGCCCCGGCACCGTGTCCCCGCCATCGACACTGTGCTCCCTGCCCGAGGTCGGCCTTTGTGTCCTGTCCTTGGCATGGTGCCTGGCGGAGTTGCTTCTCGAAGTGTTTTGGCATCACCCAGTGCAAATAGAGCTGCAGGAGAGCATTGGCATGGTGGCACCCATCCGGTGCAACAGCCATGCGAGTGGAGCCTCTGCTGAGCACGCTGCGGTGGGACACGCGAGACCCTGGGGCTGCCGTGGGGCTGAACCACAGCCCCCAGCCTCCAAGGAGAAGCACCGTGAGGGCCGGCGTGTGCCGGGGGCTGCCGCGCGCTGCGGGTAACAGCTCTTCCCTGGCTTCAGAGGTAGCCATCTGTGCTGTAGACCTGAAAGTCAAACCCTGCTGACAAGCCATCTGGGGTGTCCAAACGACTGCACATGGTGCAATTTATTTTCCTACTTTTCCTTTTAATCATTGGTTTATTTCATTCATCTGGTGAGAAAACAGCCTTGAAAACCAAGGGTTTACATCCTGGAAAGAGCCTGTGGTGGCCGGGGTAGCTGGATGCACGGTGAGTGCAGGTGTGGGCTTCTTGGCCGCTCATCTCACGTGGCCGATGGCTGAAGTCATGCCTGGGGGCTCGGGGGGCCGGGAGCCCCGATGTGGGGAGCCGGGTCAGGCTGCCTGGACACAATAACAAAACACTAATCCACAGGAATAACAGTGGCCATGAACCACCCAGGAGCACCGCGGCACCGCACACACCTGCGTGGGGGGACGGGGCACGCCAGCGGAAAAAACGATGTTGCCATGGAGATGGAAATTGGGGACCGTCACTCCAAAACATCCCACCACAAGACTCGGGCTCGCAGGCGGAATTTCCCAGGCTCAGTTTACCCCTTGTACGCATTTCTGCTCTTCATGGTCTTTGTCCTTGTAGTCCAATTTAAGAAATAAAAGTGGATGAAACCAGGTTGGATGTGAGCTGCTTCGGCAAGGTTGAGCCCAGCCCTGCAAGGTGGGAGCCGGGAGGTGCTCGTGGCCCCGCTCAGCCTGTGAGCAGCCGTGCCCATCACCAGGGACATGACTATGCCCCAGTCATGGCATGTCCTGCTGCCAGGGCTGCCCAGCTCCCTGGATGGTGTTTGCTTGCAGCCATGCCATGGGTTGGTCCTGAGGTATCGGCATGGAGCTTCAGCAGCAGGCAAGCCTGGCCAGCATTCCTCCCTGAGCCATATCTTTGCACCGGGAATGCCCATGGAGCCGGGACAAACTCAAGCTGTCCCCTCCACACTGCTGGAGCCCTGACTTTGCTCCCTGGCCTCCCAGGCTGTCAGCGCTCCCAGCATCCCAGCCTCCTGCACGGACCCTCGTGGCATGAGCCGAGGGTCCCAGCGTGGGGTAGCACCTTCCCTCGCCCCCCTTGTGCTGCCAGTGCCTGGCTTCTCTCTGCTGCCCACCCATGTGCACCCCAGGGTGTCCTGGAGCAGCAGGGTTCTCTGCACAAGATGTCTCCACCTGTCACCCCCTTATCTCCAGAGTGGTCTCTGCCGCTCACCGCTGGGCTGAACATCACATAGCATCACTGCTGTGACCGGGCCACCACGGGGCGAGACACATGCTGTGGGCTGGGGTCCTGCACCCGCCGTGACTGCGCACATGCTCAATCTTGTCTCCTTTCACGTGGAATTAGCGTGACACAATTAAAGCATCTCGTTAGACGGCGTTATTTACTCCAAAGGAAACGTGCGGCCGGCCGCGGGGAGCTGGCAGCTCGGTGTTTCGCACATCATTATGTTCCCCTCGCAGCTTTGAAGTCGGAGAGCCGAGGCAGCTCTTATTCCCTCGGCGGGCTCCCGCGCGCCCGGGCAGAGGCGGTGGCAGGAGGGCCCCGAGGAAGGCGTGCGGCACCAGCCAGCCTCTTCTTAACCCGGGTCGTCACCCTGCGGAGCGTCTCCCGAAGCCATCGCCACGTGGCTCAGCAGCCCGACAGGGCAGCTCGTGACCACCGCTGCCCCCAGAGCTGTGGGCTGGGACGGGTGCATGGGGCCGGAGACGAAGGTTCCTTTGATGCCTCGGGTTTATTTACAAACGACGTGCGATATCCTGTTCCTCTTGGCGCAGCGGGAATCGAGCAGCAGAGAGTGTGGGTTTGCTCAGCCTGCCAGGCCTCCCCGGGCAGTGCAGGACCCAAATGTTCCTTCACCTTTCCCTCTTCCCGGAGTTTATCCCACCCTTTTTTTGATCTTCCTCTGCCCTTGCTGCTCCTCCTTTTCTTTTTTCAGCGTGACTTACTGCTCCGTGCCAGTGGCATGAATCCTTTTATCCCTCCGTGCCCACGCAGCAGGGCTGGAGGAAGCTGCCCGGGCAGATGGGTCATCTCCAAGGTTAAGCAGCATCTCGGCTTCGGTCCCAGCTGCCACTTGCCTCCGTCCTTGCGTTAAGGTTGGAGGCGTCTGCCAGCGTGGCAGGCTCTGCCTGGGCTGCGGGGATTTCACCAATCATTTCTTTTAATAGGACTGGGGGGAAGCAAAAAAGAAAAAAAAACCAACCCAAAACAAAATGTTATTTTCACACCTCTTTAACCAGCCAGCTCATCCTTTCTGTTAGGCGCTGGCTGAGAGTTGCCTTCCCCGCGGCATTTCTGCCCGAGCTCTGGCGCGGGTCCCAGCCGGGGCTGTGTGCCCGCGGTGACCGGCGGGGCCGCCGGCGGCAGGCGAGAGGGACGGGGCGAGGAGGCACCGCGTCGTGGGGGCAGAGCACGGCAAGGCGGGTGCCTCCTGCCCTGAGGTGCCCCGAGGGTCCCATCCCAACACGGGGACCCTCAGCAGGTTCCTTGAAGCAGCTCCAGCCCCGGCGGACCCTTGTGGGTTTCCACCAGCCGCCGCGTCTCAGCCGCCACTGCCAAATGTTTGGGGGAGAGGAGCCAAGTCAGGCAGTCGGGAGATAAATCTGAGCTCTCTCTGGCTGCACTGGGACTTTGCTGGGGATTAATTGGAGGCAGCGGTTCTCCTCCTGCTCCTCTCCCCCCATCCCAGGGCTGGGGCGGCCGGGGCGGCTGCCCGGGCTGGCCTGGCTCCTCACGGGAAGCTGCCGACATGTTTTCAGCATGAGGAAGGTGCGTGTGTGCTTGAGCTCAGGCGCAATCGCTTGTGAAGGTGGGAGGAGGCGGAGGATGTGCTAAACTATGAATGAGCGCCGATCGGAGCCTCTCCCATGCAACCCCGACAGCCTCTCTCCGTGAAATATTTAGAGGTGCTTGCAAGATGTTGTTAGATCTGGCTGCTTGTGGGATTGCTTTTTTTTTTTTTTTTCCTTGACAAAAGCCTGGCGTGCACCTGAAGTTAAAGCTAATCTAAACAGTAAGGAAAAATAAACACTGGGATGTAAAGGAGGGACAATAGCCCCAGCACTAAAAAAGCAGGGGAGTGGGAATTGGCAGCGGCTGGTTTATTAGGCACACAGCACCAAAAACATCCGACGGGTGTTACAGGATGCAAAATACAGTCTCGGTGCAGCAGGATAAGGCATGGGGAGATGTCGGTGCTTGTCATCCCGGAGCACCGCAATGCTCCTCACAGCCTGAATTAATCAGTCTGCCAGGAGCAGCCTTGCTCTGACCTCCGCCCTCCCCTCCGCCCTCCCCAGCAGCAGAGAAGCTGGGAGTTAAACGCAATTTAAAGACTACCTCTTTCCAAATGTACAGCATGAATACACCTGGGGTAGCTGCAAGCGCCCTGCAGCCACCGGTAACCCCCACCCAGGGTGCCGATGGCTTCAGTGCCGAGGGTGCCAGCGCGCATCGAGCAGGGGTCCCAGCCCGCAGCCACTCGGCATCCTCCTCCAGCGTGTTATGGCGAGGATGTAATTTCTAAAATAACATGTTACTCTTGCTTAATTATCCCACTTTATAGAAGTCACTTCCGGCGCCGAGCTCGAGTTATGAGATGCATTTCGGAGCCATTGTCTGGGTGCCAGGAAAGCAGAAAAAGAGAGAGTCAGAGTTATGATTGTTATTGGAGTGTTTTATTTTGGTTTTTAGATGTCTGGATTTCTGTTATAAAATGTATGAACTGCAAAGGAACTTAAATCTTTATGTTCACAATATTAGCTTCTCATTTCTAGGCTGAAATAGTTATGGCTCTTCTGAATTCTCTTGGAAATATTCTGCATGTTTATTTTTTTCCCCCAAGTGTTTATGTAACTTCCTCTGGAAGCTCGATTTTTAGTTAATTAAGTTTTTGTCCAGAAATTTCCTTGCTTGGTTTCTTTGTTAATACACCCGGCATTTCCAGTTAAGACCATAGCTGCGTCTCTGCTAAGTTCACTTGGTTTCCACCACATAAAATACACTGCTTGAAGGGTTTCGGCTTTCCTAGGAGCAGACCCAGCCCAGCTGCAGCTTCAAAGATGCTCGAGAAGCCGCAGGAGGTGCGAGTCCTCCATGGTCCGGTGTGGTCAGAGCCGGCGCGGCTGTGGGGGTGGCGGGCAGGAGGAGCAGGTGCCGTTCCGCCGGTGATGGTTTTGGCAGCACCAAAACCCGCTTGGATGGGGATCTGGGGGTAACGGCACGCTGGGGCTGGAGCCGGCGGGCTGAGGTCGCTCCCCACTCGCCTCCACGAACGCAGCGTGAGGCTGAGGGGGGGAAAGGGGTGACTGGAGACAAAGCCTCCCCCCGGCTTGCCCCAGGTCCTCCTCCCCAACGGCGCGGCTGAGTCAGCCCGGCTCTCTCCTCGCTGCGCCGCTGCCTTCCCCAGCCCCTTTGCACGTCCCTGCCGGTGTCTAACACCTTTTCACTGTAATGTCATCTGAAGATTTAATTAAGGTGCTGTTTGTTCCCTCTCCTAGATAATTAATTGAAGGTGTTAGATAAAACCAGGCCTAACACCAATCCTTGCTGGGTCTGAACAGCGCCTTCCAGCTCAAGATATTATTGTTCCCTTTTGTTTCAGATCCTTCAGCGTGTTCTCAGCCCCTGTGAAAAGGCTTATATCCAAACCAATTTGAATTAATTTTTCAAGCAAGATACCACAAGACAGAGATACTATTAAAGGCTTTGCTAGAAATCAGGATTCATTAGAACACACCCGGCTGCCGTTCCCTCCCCTACACGTTCTGCCCTTCAATAAAAAGACAAAAAAGAAAAACAGTTTTAACTGCCAGGGCTTTGGTGTCTAAGCCAAAGGACGTGCGGGGCTGTAGGGAAACCAATCCCTCATGTGCCACAGCAGCGAGGAGGCTTTCGGCAGAGACCTTGTACGTGCTCTGTAGCGGCTGTCCCGGCAGAGCCCGGCGGTGGTCCCGGGGGTGGCATCTCGCCCAGGGAGGTGTGCGGTGATGCTGGCATCGCCTTGGGCAGCGGCAATCCAGCCTCCATGTGTGCTGCCCCGTTCCCATCACACTAACACCGTGCCACGGCTGGGGTCAGGGCCCGGACTTGAATTTTGCCAATGGTTGCCTTTGGAGAGCAACCTGCAAGGGCTCCTCCGAGGTGACATGGACATCACGTGTGATTGCCAGCAAAACCCCTGGTCACAGACCCCCCAGCATTTCTACTTTCCTTTCACTGGTCTGTCCCAGGGGCCAGGACCATCCGAACCCAGCCAGTCGCAGTAGCAATGCCGGGCTCTGGAAAGGCGGCTGCGGTGGCCGGCAGCGCTCTGCACGTGGCCGAGGGATGTCTCCTCCGAGCAGGCGAGGAGGGTCTGGCCCGGAGCAGCCCCATCGAGCACCTCCCTCGATTCAGCCCAGTTCCCTCCATCCTCGAGTCAGGGGCTCGCTCTCTCCTGCTCTGGAGAGGACCCTTACAAATGATCAAAGCAGCTGGAAAGCTTTTGTAATTTCTCCTTTAAATGAAATTTTGTAGAGCGAGAAGAATCCAGCGGTTGTTATTTAAAGAGAGGGGCCTATCAGCAACGGGGTTTTTGTAATGAGTCAGTTTGAGAGTGTTCCCGCTGACAGTCCGGGTGCCTTTACCCTCATCTTAATGCAAGATTTTTAATGTAATTAGCAGTAAGTGTTTGATAGCAAATGTACTCTCGGCACACGGCACCCCAGTTTGCCTGCACCACCGGCACCTTGCAGCCCTCTGGGGAAGACAGATGGTGTCTGAAGGGGTTCAGCCCCATTTCTTGCCTCTCTTGGGCAAGGTGCAATTTATAGCATCCGCACAGCCCGGGGCTGCGCTGCTCCGGCAGCAGCAAGGAGCAGCAGCGAGCGGGGCAGAGCGGGGCTGGGAGAGGATGCCCGGTCTGTCCTGACAGCCGGGGATGGAGCGGGCTGGGGGATTTGTGTCTGAGGTCGCTTTTAATTCAGACCCCTAGAAGCGCTGACGGGAAGATAACAAAAGGCCCGATTTTCGGCACTGGTGTATTCCAGCCATGCGTCCAGCCTGCCTCTGCTGTCGGACAAAATGCCAACCACCCTCCCCGACTCCCCAAAGCACTGCAGGGAGGCACGGGGTGTTCTCCCAGCCTGGCTTACGTTGCCCTGTGCATTGCATTTAAATGGAGCCCTTTCCGTCTCCTTAACAAGAATGACACCGCTTTGCTTATTGCCTATTAACTCGAGAGGTGAACACATCAGCCAGCAGAATCAGAAACATTTACCATGAAAAGGAAAAGCTGAAATCCCATTTTCTACCCGCAGCTCAATGGGAAATGGTCTGTCAGGGCCAGGCAGGGCTGCGAGCGGCTGCGTTCGTTAGGCGCCCGCTCCGCAGTCAGCACTTCCCAGCCGCACTGGAGGACCCCCGGAAAGAAAAGCACCTCGACAGTGCCAGCATCGAGGACCAAAGGGATAAATTCCCCCATGTTTTCCCAGTTTCTGTCCTTAGTGCTCCCACCTGTCCCACTGGTACCCGCACCCGTGCACCCCCTCTCCTCTGGGGACGGTGGCACCAGACAGTCGAAGCCAGAGGAGGTCACACCACCGTCCAGGGACAGCGGCACAGGAGACCTCCGCTCCCTTCCTTCTCCTCTGAGCACGGCCCGTTAGTTCTGGGGATTTGGGTTTCCATTAGTGCCTGTTTGGTGGCCTTTCTCCTTTACACTGGCATTTCCACGGCTGCTTAACTTCAGTGCATTTCATTAGCACAGAGGTTTCTGTCGATATTAGAAAGTCACTGCAATCATCAGGGGGATTTGCACGGCTGTTAGCCCAGGAGCTTCGCTGCTTGGCAGCGTGTTTGCCAGCATTTTTGCAGAAGAAGATGCCTTCGACATGCACCCTGTTGGCAGGGACGTCATACCCCTGTGTCCCACTCTGCACTGAAGGTGCTGCAGCTGTGGCTCTGGCAGAGCAAAGGCAGCGGTGGAGACGCCAGCCCCAGCCAGGAGCTGCACATGCCCACTGGGATGCCCATGCCTATTGGGGTGCCCATGTGCTCTAGGATACCCATGCTCACCGGGATGCCTTCTTGGATGCCCACACCCACTGGGATGTCCATGCCCACCAGGATGCCTGTGTTCACCGGGATGTCCATGCCCACTGGAGTGCCCATGCTCACTGGGTTGCCCATGCCCACCAGGACACCTGTACACACCATGGCAATGGCATCCCCATCAGCAAGTGCTATTGCCTCTTCCCTGCCACGGGGCACACAGCGTGCTGCCAGGTCATCCTCCCTTCTGGCCCGTCACTTACCACCCATCTCCTTCCCATGGCACTCATTTCTTCCTCATCCCTGCTTGCCCTTTGCTGGCATCTTGTGAGCCACAGAGGCAGGCGGAGGGACGCCGGGTGGCAGGGAGTGTGGCAGTAGCAGGACAGTGGGGCTGTGGAGATGGCCGCCCACCTCTTCCCACTTCCCCAGTGCTCTTTGGGGCCGGCTAGCCTTTCGCGGACAGTGCAGTTCTGTTTTGCATCACCGCTTTGAAAAGCCCTTGGAGAGAGCAGTGATTTATGAGAGGTTTCTTGTACGAGGGGAAATAAACCTCTGACCAGACCCAACTGAAATCCACACTGCTTAATTTTCTGTGGAATCAGGATTTTACCCCTATCTGAGGATTTTGCTTCTTTCCAAGAAAAACAACTAGTGCCTTTCTCATAAACAGCCACTTTCTTTCCCTTTTCAGAAGCAGGGCTGGCTGGGAAGGGCTCCTCTCCCCACCGGCCCGTGCGCCCTGGTCCTCACTCCTCCACGCCGGAGCCCTGCGGTTCGCAAATCACCACGTTTCCGACCAGCACCGAAGCGAGAACATCTGCTGGGGAAGTCAACAGTAATTAATTAGCTTTTAACTGGGAGATAGAAAAGTGGGAGAGAGGCATGGACCCTTTTAATGAGAATAAAAGGTGTTTAAGTTTGGAGGAGCATAGAGGCGCCCCGGTTACTTTGTAATATGATAAGGGGTTGGGAATTTAAACCAGAAATGGAGGGGCATGGGGGGGAGTTTCTGGTGCTCCGGCTAACTCCGGTGGAGCCTAGGAGGGAGATGCTGCTGGAGGGCTGTGGTTCCTAGAGCAAAGGGGTTTCCAGGTGGGATCAAGAATGGCTCAGCCCTTGCCTTGCCCCCAGCTGTGTGCAGGCAGGGTGCTGGGGTGGGGTGGGGGGCTGGGGTGCTGCCGGCAGCCAGGTGATGCTGGAGTGGGACGGGAGGTGCTAAAAGGGCAGGGATGAGGGAGGGATGCTAGAGGTGGTGGTACTAACAGGGTCGGTGTCCCCCCTCCCCTTGTGTGACAGATCCAGAATGGCTTGTCCCTGTGAGACCAGGTTTGCTGTGATCGTGTGGCACCGGAGGGGCTGGGGGTGGCTCGGCAGAAGCCCCTTGCTGGCTCAGGGAACTGAGGGTGGGTGCGCAGAGGGGGATGTGCCTGGATTTGGGTATGGCTGAACCAGAGAAGAGGCTCTGTGAGCTGCTGGAAGCAGAGACCTTGAGACCCTGTTAAAAATAGCACAGGGAGAATAAATGGAGGAGCCAGCAGTGAGGGGAAGCAAGGAGAAGGAGGTAATGCTGGGGACAATGGGCTTTGGGGGTGGAGGTGAAAAAAAAGCCATGAGGGGAGCTGGGGGTGAAAGGCAGGAGCTGGATCCGGGGTTTGTTCTGCTCTCCCTGCCCAGGCTGTGGGTAAAACAACAGCGGGAAAATGGTGCTGAGGCAGCCCTCGAGAAAAGGGTGAGGGCTGCTTATGGGAGGGGAAAAAAATTACCCAAGGCAGCTGGAGGTGTATAATTACAATTATGATATGTTAAGTGTTAGTGCAATAGACCCTCTGCAAATGGATGGCACTGAAGCTGTGAAGGAAAGGCTGGTATAGGAAGAAACTCAGTTAATTAGTTAATCAGAGCTCTTTAGGAAATGTTTCCTCAACTTGTGTTTTTCCCCCTGCTATTTCTGTAACTATCAAATCGTTTGTTGCTCGTCCTTAAAGTGAAATCCCCCCTGAGCCTGCCATGGGAGGCTGCTCTGTGTGGAGCAAAAGGAGGAAAACCAAAAAGCTCTGCTGTGGATAGGAGAGCTCATCTGAAAGGTTTTCAATTTCTTTGAAAAGCCTGGTTGTTTTTTTTCTGGTACACGTGCAAAACTGAACCTTGGAAATTCCCTCTGTGTGTTTAAACCAGCAGCCCATCTCACCATCACCCTTCTCACCTTGACTGCTGGGGTCTGTCCCGACGTGCCCCTTGAGCGGTCCCTGAACACGAGGGGTGTCTGGGGAGGGGTGTGAACTCCTGGTCCCCCCCCAAACCATCCCCGAGCCCTTTCCCCGGTGCTCAGGGCTGCTGTAGCCCTGCCAGGGAAGCAGAGGGAGAGCATTACCCAGCTTCGCACAGGGGAAATGATATAATTGGAGCTGTTTGGATTTAGAAATTAAAATAATTTGGGTTTGCTCGGAGAGGTTCACACAACGTCAGCTTCCATCAGGCGGATGAGAAGCAGAGATGCCCTGGGAGTGAGTGCTTTGACAGCTCTCCCAAATAACACCCGCCCTGCTGGGGCTCCCCGCTTTTATCCACCCTGCCCTGCTCAGGGGGTGGTGGGAGGGAGTTTCCTCCCACGCTGGACAAATCTGCGTGCCCTTTCCCAGAGCGGAGATGTCGTCTCCCTTGGGTGCCCGGCCAGCCCCGGCCATGCCACAGGAGGCAGCTGGTGCCCCAGCCTCCCACAGCCAAGGGAGCAGCTTTCTCCTGGTCCCCAGAACCACCCTTTCTGCCCCAAAACCTCCAGGCAAGGCAGCAAGCGGTGTCCTCCTTGTGCTGCAAAATGCCTGGGCAAACCCTGCCGTGCCAGTGGGGATTTTGAGGGACCCTGATGCCTTTCAGAGCGCTGAGAATGCAGGACAGATACATCCAGAAATCCTATCTAAACTGCTGCTTGCAGCCACCTCCTATCCCAGGGCTGTCTTCCAGCTTGTCCCCACCACCTACATATTTCTGTCGAGGACACCTTCTCCGCCAAGGTCCCTGCATCCTTCCAAGCTCATCGCTTGCCCAGTTCCACCTGTGTTTCAAACCATCCCGGCTCCTGTTGCATTCTTTCTGTTCTCAGCATGACCTAATTAAGCATTACCTGCAAATGCAATAACTTTGCTATTTATCTTGATTGTTAACGTTCATTCCAAACAAGACCAAATCTAGCGCTAGTTCCTGAGCTGGCCACTGTGCTGTGCAGGCTCCCAAGCCAGCCTCACTTCGCAGCCAATTAATTCCTCCAAGAAAGATCTCCAAGATGCAGGGTGAAATGCCATGTGTCCTGGTGTCCTGACAGCTTTTATCCACCAGTGCCTGCCTCCAGAGAGGGTGTGATGCCCTGTAAAACACCATTCGGCTTTGACCGCCATGGTTTGTCCTTAATAAATTCTTCCTTTGCATTGCTCGTGGCTTTGCTCTCCACCGGGAGCAGGCAAATGTCTTTTCCTTAATCCCCTATTTTTTGTGGTGTTCCTCGCCTGGTGGATGAAACGCATTTCCTGGCTACTAATTGTCAGTCTCCTTTTCCAGTCTCCCCCCACCCTTTTTTTTTTTTCTTTTTAATTTTGCTTTGTGTTTATTTCCTTCCCTGCCAGTCCCCGCTGCCCCCCCGAGCCCTCCATTGATTTGTTACGCCAGCTTGGAATTTGGCCGACTGCAATTTTATTTTTGTTGATGGTGGTGGGTTTTGAAGTGGCAGAAGCTTGCTAAGTTCGTTAGTGAATTCCCTTAATAATTCAAAACGCATGTTGCTTGCCCAGGCTGATTTGTGTATGTTGGGTTTGTCAAGCATTCCCTTACGTGCTTTTTATCAGTAAGTGTATTTACAAGGTCTTCATTACTTCCTAATTGACCATGCCTCTTCTCTTTAGTTATCGCCTTAAAGAGCAATTTAAAAAAGCAATTCAGCAACAGCCATTTTAAAGCTCTTCATTCCTTCCAGCCCCTTTCTCATTTATTATTATCCTTCTGTCTTGCTAGCACTTCTTTTCCCCAATGTCTTTAAAAGCCCTTCGTATTCCCCAGAACATTTTATCAGCTCTAACTTATTCCACAGGTCTGCCATCCCTGCAGCTTCACCTACCTCACGTTCCTGGTTTTGGGGCTTCCCCCCTCCTCGCTGACCATGTTTATTCTGGGATTTCTCACCCCCAAACCCCCGAAGGATGGGCAATTTGGCAGTGGGATTTCTTCCTCCGTGCGTGGGCATTAGGGGATGGGGAGTGATGCTCCCTGCGGCAGTCGTGCATCTTGCATCTCCTCCTGGGTCCTGCTGGCCCTGGGGCTGATCCTGGTCCAAGGCAGATGTTCCCTCCAGCCCCAGCAACCGCTGCCCCTTCCCGCTTGTCCTCTTACGTCTGTAAATCGCTTCACTCCGGCAATTCCTCCCGGCCACCAGCATTTACATCGGTGGCTCTTGGGTTTGTTCAGTGTCGTTTTCCTAGCTGGGCGCTCCCTGAACTCCCCTCATCCCGTTCATCTTCCCATGCCGCTTCCACTGCCCATCTCTGATTTCCCTCTTCTCCTGCTGCATCATATTTTTGCAGGCTGGGGGACTGGAACTAAACAAGCATTTGCTTGATTTATTCATACGTTCATGGGCTTTAAGACCAGGAGAAACTATTAGCTCACTTAGCCCGACCTCCTGCGTATTACAGGCCATTAAACTTCATCCGGTTATCCCCGTACCGAGCTCCGTAATTTGTTTGGCTGAAGCATATCTTTTTGGAAAGGCCCCCAGTCCTGACGCGAAGACAGGTTTATATAATAATATTTTCTCTCCCACCCTTTATATATTCTATAATGTTTTATTTGGGTTTTGAATGCAGATGCACAATGTCTAGATGCATTTGGGGGAATATCTGCAGTGATGTTCAGGCGTTTTCCTTTTCACCTCAGCTGCATTTGAAGCATTTATCATGCATGAATAGCCTAAGACATCCCCACGCCAGGCGCTGGTTCAGCAGCACGCTCCTCTGTACCAGGACCCAGCAGTGTCAGGGTCCCTTTCGTGCTTCACACCGTGTTCGGTGCCCTCCATTAACCCACCCCAAACAGTTTTGCAAGTTTTCATCACTTTACCACTGACTTCCCCAGCGCTGGTAGAGAGGGAGACAAGCCTAATTCTGGTGGAGATCTCTGAGCACCCCATGGTTTAATGTTTTCTTTCTCTTTCCCCTTTGAAAAACAATCTTTTTTTTTTTTTTTCCCCCTGTGTTTTGTCTTCTGTGGCTTATGTTCCTTGACATGTCGGCTGGTTTTGATCTTTTTTCTCTTTCTGCATTACAAAATTGTCAGCTGTGTAACCTAGAAACAGGGCTGGCTGAATGATATGTTTGCAAATAATAGTTGTTAGAAGTTTATCTCTCTCTAGTTCCTGAATCATGCCTGCCCCAAACCTGGTTTCAGGGGACGTGTTCATAAGGAGGAGCGGGTGCTGCCGGCCAGCTGGGGAAACCAGGCTTTGTTCCCAGCTCCCGCATCGATTTCCTCTGGGACTTGGTGCGAGTCACATCATCGTCCTCCTCCATGGCAGCCCTGCCGTTCTGAGCCAAACTCAGCTATGTTCCTCTCCCCTCTTTTCTTGGGGTTTAAGCAGGAGAGCCCCAGACCGGCAGGGCTCTGTGCATCCCACATCTGGAGCTCAGAAGTGCAAATTCATGTGGGCACCATCCTTCTGCAGGTCGTTAATGACCAGCCCTCCCAACCCCTCTGCGGTATTGGCCCCTTACAGCACATGCCAGCAGAGCCCCTGTCTTAAAATGATGCTCGGGAGCTCAGCACAGCCTGGGCACCTTCCTCACTCCCACCGCTGCTCTCTGGAAGAGTAGACACTCTCTGTAGCTTCTCCTTTGCGTTTTCCTTCTGTATCTCGGCTTTTCCCTTGGATCCCTTTGCTGCCCTTTGCCGCCAACTTTGCCATCGCAAGGCCGGTGTGTGCTCTGGAACCTGCCCTGTGCTCCCAGGCAGCTCCCGTCCATCTCCTCCCTCCTCGTGGCAGCGTGTTGTTGCAAAGCTGCTTCTGGACTTGGGCTGTAGCCCTTGGTCTGGCCATCACTTTTCATTCCCCTCATCCACAGAGGCAGTGGTGGCGTTTCTTGCCCTCTCCTGTAGGCAGTTCATCTCCTCTTGCAGCACACCACCATCCTCAGCCTCTGCCTTGTGCTAGGTACACGGTCCCAGGTGTTTCTGCCAAAGCCGGAGTACCTCCATGTCCATCCTCATTTAATTTAAACACCAACAAATTCTCCCGGCCGCGGTGTTCATCCATCTCGTAAGCTGTCCAATTCACACAGCCACCTCACAACTCTCCCCGGCTGTGCAGTTAATGTGTCCCTGGGTTGGCTGAGCATCAGAGCTGGCTGGTTTTATTTATTTTGCTTGCAGCTGGCCCTGGTTTTCCAAGCAGGCATCCACCTGCGCCCCGCTGTCTGCTCCCTCCCAGTGGCTCAAGCCTCTCTGGTTAGGTCACCAGTTCATAATTGCAAATAGCATTTCTACGCCTTTCTTGGGACATAACAGTGAGGACACGCTATGGGCAACACCCAGTGGCATCTTGGCAGAGCTGCTGCCCATCCTTAACCCCATCTTTGGGGAAACCTTCAATATGCAACCCCCTGGGGCAGGGGCACATGGTTCCCTTCTCTTCTGTGCTCCCTTACGTCTGCCCACCTGGAGCCTTGCGACCCAAAGCCGTCCTCCCTGCTGCGCCTCGGGGGCAGCCGGCCATTTGGCTATTCAGTCCCTCTACCCGTCCCCCGGGAATGGTGAGCAGCTCCAAAATAGCTCTGCCCCTCTCCGCATCGGCCCCGCTTGGCTCTGTGGGTAACGCTCGCATCTCAATCGACACTTCATACTTCAAGTGCTCACCCTTCACTTGTTGGAGCCTGTTAATCTTGGCAATTAGCTCTTGCTCTGATGCAATTTTCGTGCGCGCTCTCCCTCTCCCAAATCCCTCTAAGACCCCCTTGGAGCGTGTTCCTGTGCTGCTGCAGCTGCCTGCTTGGCTCCTCACCATCCCTCCCCGGCAGAGCCCGAGCACCGCGGGGAAGCCAGGCATTTATTTAGGTGTTATGTGCACTTAGACGCCTGCTCCCTGACATGGCTTTCTGCAAATCTGACAAGAGCAGTATGTCGCCCTTCTACCTCTGCCCTCCCATCCTGCTGGGAAGATGGGAGAGCCGAACGTCTCCTTTATGTCTGCGAAGCCCGAAGGCCTGATAAAGATTCAGGGTGAGCTATCGCTGGAATGAGGAGCGGGGAGAAATCCGAGCTGCATAATTAGGTACTTTGGGGACTGTATCAAAATGCAGCTGACTATAGATTTCTGTATGGTACGTGCTCTTCTGCATTGACTTTCCAGCTCGTTCTTCCACTAATGCACCGGGAGGTGGTGGGAAGCCCCTTGCCCAGGCCCCTGGAGACGGAGCTTGGTGTGATCCTGTAAAAGAGCTGAGCAAGAAGTTGGAGGTGAAGGGCTGGTTGGATGCAGCTTGGAGCCTGGAGCGAGGAAACTTCAGCCGCTTGCTTTCTGGCACGCTCTGGGCTGTGTGACTTTGGATCCCCTCTGTAAATAACCGGGGTTCATGGAGGGACTGCCCGGTGCCACCGTTAATGTCTATTCCTGGCAGGAATAGCCCACAGGACCTAGCTAATGGCTTAGGTTAAAAATATGTAGTTGCTTAAACTGGTCAAAAATTACAGTGTGTTTTCCCTCTCAAATCAAGACAAAGTTGAAATATCAAAAATGTTCACAGAATGGGAACAAAAAAAAGATTAAGAAATGTCAGACTTTGCTGCCGACATTTTTGATGGAAATACTTTGACATTTGCAAACTCAAATGTTTAGTTTGTCAAACCAGATGGAAATGTCACGCTGAGCCAAACTGAAACCTTAATCTGTCTGCCCCTGGGCGGCTGCAGTCTCCCATGGGATCCCCTTTCCCCAGGCCCTCCCTGCGGTCCCGCAGGAGCAGGGCTGGGATACATCCCTCTGTATTTAAAGGTCCAATATGGCTGAGCAGGCAATAGCAGCCGAAATCCCCATGGAGGAAGGCCGTTCATGGGAACGGGAAGGGAAAGGCAGATTCGGTATTAGGGTGCTAATCCAAGAGAAGAAACCATGTCCCTTTGCCTGCTTCGCTACAGATTTTGCCGTGGATTTGGGCAAGCCAGCCCCTCGGTGTCGTGGTTCCCCCTCTGTAAACAGGAGTAATAACTCTTCCCTGCTTCAGCTGGAGGTTGCAGGCTTAAATCCATTAATGTTTGTGAAGTGCTCGGATATCGGAGTAATGGGGGTCCTGTAAGCACTGGAGAGAGCCGCGCTGGCCGTTTGGAGATGGCATTATGTGATACGCGGTGGAGGGCTGCCTGCAAACCCGGCAGCAGTAAATCCTCACTGTGGGAATAGCATTTGAAGTGCAAAAGTGAAACGTGAAGTGAAAGCATACGGCGTATTGGGGTCTTTGGAGCATGACTGGACTCGCAGCCCAGTGGTGGGCAGCTCCAGACTGGGATTGTCTGGGAGAAGGGGCTTTGGCTGCCCTGGCCCCCAGCAGCCCGTGGCCATCGGGCCACTGGTGTGCCCCAGTGGTGGGGTGGATGTAAACCCGGTGGGAGACGGGGTTTGCCCATCCCACCTGCCACCACCTGAGTATTTTATTTTTATTCTTTTTTTTTTTAACCTTCTGTTATGCTCGTTGCTGGAAGAGTTTGAAGAGAAAAGGCAAAAAGATGTGTTTGAATAAAGAAACACTGTTGGAGAAGCACTTCACGGAAGTAACACTTACTGTATTTTGTCTGGCAAAAAATTACCTGGTGTTTTTTTTTTTCTGCCCTTACATTAATGTGCTGGACCGAAGCCTGTAGGTGAGACATGATTCACTGTGTGACAAACCTCTCATCCCCTATTGCTTTGTGGACCAAAACTACAGGGCCAATTAGCAAAGCTGTTGCCTCTCTCCTGCCCATAAACAGATGTACCTCGGGCACCGGTTTCCATTAGTGATGCCTTTCTGCTGTCAAGTTTTCTGGCTTATAATTATTGAAACCTTTGAACTATTTAAGCCTCCAGTGGCTCTTTTGGGCTGGTGGTCCCCAGAGCTGCCCTTGCCTTGTGGTGGGGCAGCGAGGGCTGCGGCAGAGGTCATGGAGAGAAGGCAGCCCGAGGTGCTCGGTCCCTGCTGCGGTGTGGGATGTCTTGTGGTGGTTATTAATGCCTCTGCTTTGCTTACCCAAGTGCTTAAACGGTTCAATACATTTTCAGACCTGTCCTTACACTATTGTTGGGAAAGATTCATTAGGACTTCGGCTGGAAATTATAGTGACAGATAGAGCTGGGTAATTTATGGCTTTTCTTGAGGGTTGCGCAATTATTCAATAAGTGTCTTTCCTTCCTCTACCTCCTGCCAGCCACTTGTTGGAAATAAATATTGAATTTATTTGCGGAAAAGTAGCCATTGACGAAGCTGTGAACGGCTGGGAGAAATGTGGTGGGGCCCTTTGGGCATCTTTGCTTGCTTTCCTCTGTGGGGACAAGCATTCCCTTCCCCATGCCTACTCCTTGCTGTGCACATGTTGCCTCCTCGGCATCATTTCCACCATGTCTTCCCCCTCTGCTCCTCTCGAGGTCTCTGCTCACCCCAGGCTGCCCAGCGGTGTTCGGTTTGGTGTATTTACAGCCATCCTCCCTCCCCGCCTGCAGTGGGGAAGTCCCCAAAGCCAGCACTGGAGCTGGGCTGTCCAGCTTTCAAAGCAAAGCCCCAGCTGAGCCTGGTGTCTCTCCAGTGCCAAAGCCATGCCAAAGGAGCCGCCACCGGGGCACCCCATGGGACCCTGCTGGCATCTACCCCCAGCCCTCGGGGGCACCCCCTCCCCAGCCACACACCTGCACCTCCCAGTGACCACCCCTCAACATCTGCATCTGTTTCAAGGGCACTGTAGATGTTTATCACTTCCCAGCACGCCCTGATGGGACCTGTTAATGCTGGCGAAGTCCAGCCCCAGCTCTTCTGCACTGGTTTTGGCCATGCTGGGGAGGAGCAGGGCAAAGTTGGGGAGCCAAGGCCATCCCCAGCTGAGCAAACAAGCAGCTCGCTCTGTCCCAGGAGAGAGATGGCATCAGGGTCAGGCACTGTGTGAACCTCACCAGACCGGCCGATCCAGTCAGACCTGCGTTCCGCATGGGACTTCCTACCTTCCCAGGCTGCTTCAAAGCAGCCATCCTCTGGGACAACCGATCCCTGGGGAGGACGGTGAGAGAATTTGCCTTACCTTGCTGTCAGGATGTTATTTGGCTGGATAAATGCCTGGCTGGTCTCACCAGGCTCTTCCTCTGGGCGAGGGGGGGGGTCACTCTGAGGGCAATCCCAGCCCCCAAAATCAGAGTCTTGCTCAGCAGTTCCTGCCAGAGGAGATGCTCCAGTCTCACCTGATGGACCTTCTCCATCTGCACCAGTCCCAGCGCCTAATAATGGGCAGGGTCATCCCCCCCCGCCCCGGCTCCCCGTGCCTGTGCGGCCCCTGGGCTCCTGCCAGGGGAAAGAAGGCTTAAAAGTGCCATTATCCACAGTGGAGCAACCAGGGCTGAGCACAACATCCTCAATGAGGGGGTGCTATTGATGGCAGTATTGGCACCAGAGCGTTTCCCTTGTTATCTCTCCTGCTCCTTTGCGTTTTAACATTTTGTTTGAATTAGTGGGGCCTGTTCCTCGCAGCGTGCATGACTATGCATTTGTCTACTTTGGATTTCATCTGCCATTGACTGGCCCATCCATCAAGCTCTCTTCGGGCCTTTTGAAGTTCCCCATAGTCTTCTCTTGTTCTGAACGCTCTGTGCAATTTGGGTCCTCTGCCAGATTTTTCTTATGACATTTTTCATTCTCCTTTTCCAGATCATTAAGGCATCTCTTTAACCACCGGTATTAACACAAAAAAATTGGGGAGCCTCCCTGTGAGTACCGTAGCCTCCTGGAAGGGTAGCCCTCATTAATATACGCCATTTTGCCTCTGTGTTTCCAACCATTAGAGTTACTTTTTCCGTTTGCTTTGCAAGCATTTAATTCCCGTAATAGCCTCTCGTAAGGGACCTTGTCAAAGAGCTTTGAAACCCCAAACACATTATGTCAAGTAGTTCTCCTTACTTTGCTCTCCCGACGATGGGAGAAAGCATCCTAGCAGATTAGAGGCATGAACTTCCTTTCAGGAAGCTGGGACAGCTCGCCCCCCTCTTACTTAGTTAATTTACGGGTTTTAAAATTCAGCTTCTTATAAGCACCTTCATCTCTAACCGCCGATTCAATTCTCGCAGCCTTAAAAAGAGACGTGTCTCTGCGCCTGCCGGAGAGCAGACTATTTCCCTCACCAGCTCTTTTGTTAGCAGCCAGGTCACTCGGCGAGTGAGAGCCGTCAGAGCCTTTGGGTGTTTCCCTTTCAACTCCAGAAGCTTTGTGCTGGCCGGACTCGTACAATCTCTGCTCCTTTGGCATCGCTCTTTGTAGAAATACTTCATTGTTATCACTTGAAAATAACAGGCATCTCTCTGCTGTCCCTGCTAGGCACCAGCTGGTTTAAAAGAAACCCTCCTCGGCTCTTCTGCAATGCCTTTGCCTGCCCCGGCTCTTCCCATCGCGCCCCGGTGATGCCGGCAAGGCGATGCCGGCAAGTTGAGTCACGCACCGGTGCCGAGGGAGGAGGATGGGGCTGATAAGATCCCAGCCGAAGCCGGGCTGTTTCTGCATTAAAGGTTTGGGGTAGAAACCTGTTTCGCTCGCTGCCGTGTGATTCATGCCGCTCCGCTCCCGTGAATCATCCTGGCTGTTGTGTAAGGTTTACGCCGCTCAGGCGGCAGGGCTGTATTTTCTGCTACTTTTATAAAGTTCTGCACAATTTATACACGCAGCTCCTGCCTTAAAACATTTACGCTCTTTATTCAAGGCTTTAGGATTTATGCTCCTTTTACCTGGGACCCTGGGAATGGCACTGCTGGCGGGATGATCCCAGGGCCAAGACGCTATTTATCGTTATCAGAAACGATCCTGCCCCGCAGTGATTTCTGACCACAAGGAAGGGAAAACCGCTGTTTTTTCTCTCCAACACCAATATCCATGAATCTTTAAACAGGAGGAATTATTTTCGCGAATAGCGCACGTTGGTGAAGACATTTAACTCTAAGAATATGTGACAGCTCATCAGAGGAGGAAGCGAGATGGTTTTGGGGCGGTGGAGGGAATGCCGAGCGCCTTTGCCGGGAGCAGCCCCTCGGCTGGGAGCTCCCACAGCAGCCCTGGGCAGCTGCCAGGCAGGAAAACCGACCACGTTTAACGGGGTAATCCCCCCGCTCCTGCCAGCGTACCCCGTGCCCGAGCAGCGGGGAAATTCCCCGGTGCAGCCGCCCACCCTGGCCACGGCTTGAGGCTTTGTGTTTTCTAAACAGCGTGTGGCGACTTCTGCCTAAACTTCTCCAGACAAACCTTTTGTGCCAAATTACCTGTCTAGCTGGGCTCTTATCTGGGTGTTTATCACTGCCGCCTCTCGCTGTCAGCACTGTTTATAGGCAGGGGAACCGAAACCCTATGCTAAGAAATTTCCTCCTCCTCCTCTTTTCTTTCAAATCTGCATCTGTTCCAGACTCCCTTTCATTAGAGACCACATGAAAGCCAAAATAATCCCAGGCTATCAGGCACAGAAACCTTTGCAAGGTAAACTCCTCTCTGCCGGTAAATAAGGCACACCCTGGCCAAGGCTCTGCCCTGGCACCCGGGGAGGTCCTGTCCAGCCTGTGTCACCTGCATCCCTATTCCTGGGTACCCGTGAGGCCTTCAGCACCCACTGGGATGTTTGCAGAGCCACAGGGAAAAATTCAGAGTGCAAAGTAGTGTTAGATCCCCAGGATGTCTTCCCGCACCTGCATCCCAGTTGGTGCAGTGATGGTGCACAGCGAGCGCCCTGGGGGGAGGTTTGGGGTGGGAGGGGATGCCCTCCGTGCCTTTTCTTACCTGTTGTAAAAATATTTGTAGAGTTGCAGCAGGCTGTAAAGAGCGATTTCAGGGAGGAAGGAGTGGGGCTGATACCGATTAGGCAGGAAATGGCTCGGCATGGATGGCATCCATATGGGAGAGCTGATAGATTTGGCGTCTCGAAGGCATCGCTTGATGGATCCACTGATAACCTGGCAGCAAAACAGACCTGGGCTCTCTGATTCCCTGCCAGCGGCTGAGCTGCAGCCTGCTCGGTCAGCCTTCGTTAACACCTTTCTGCCATGGGAACCTGCTGCCCTACCCCGGGGGACTGGTGGCCCCCATGATACCCCAGGAGCCCCAGGGGGCTCAGTTGGCTGGTCCCTGCGGTGCCGCCTGCTGGGGATGCTGCTCCAGCTCCTTCCCTTTGAAGGCTCGGCGTGAAATCTGGTCGGAGTTTAGGGAGGCAGGAGGGCAGCGTGCAGAGCAGCCTGCGTCCTTGGGATGAAAAAGCTTCATTTTTCAGCTCTGGAAAGAATCAGCGGGTTTCCATGCCGAGCTCCCGCCTTGCATTGGAGACAGATGGAGAGTGTGAAACACAGGGAAGGAGGCCGGCTGCTCCCGCCGTGCCGGGGGCCGGCTCACTCGTGGGCATGGGTTCTCCTCCGTGTCTTTCTCCAAGTGGTTTAATTTCAAGATCCACCTCTTGTGCACCTCCACAATGTCCAAAGCCTGCACAGAGGTGGTGGAAAGTTGATGGCCCAGATGTGCCACGGGAGGCCCTTGAGGTGGCCAGGAGCCCAGCAAGGCCTCCCTGTTCCGAGGAGGGCTGGTGCATCCTGCTCTGAGGTTCCTCTCCCTCCCTGGAGGCTGGCAGCAAAAACCAGGGGACTTCAGAGAAAAATCAAAATGTAGCAGGGTGCTTCTGCTTGCTGGAAAGGAAGTAAGGTGGGGACGATGATCATGTAGCAGAGGGCAGTGATCCCTGGAGGAGCTGAATAGGAGGAGACTTGGGAGATGGCAGCCACCCTGTTTGGCTGATACTTAGTGCTGCTGAGGGTCTACAGCCCCTTCACCAACCCCTCTCTACGCTGATAAAATGCAAAGTGTGAGACTGAGCCCTGGTATGGCTGGAGGCAGGAAAGATTTGCATGGGCAGGATCGCCCCAGCATGGCTGCCTCTGGGTAATATTTTAGGGGAAAACCCCTGTCAGTCCAAGTTATGCTTCCATCTGCCCTCCCAAACAGGTCCAGGGCAGCGGAGGGTCCTGGCACCCACTTCCTCAGGCTCCCCATCCCATCCCATCCCATCCCATCCCATCCCATCCCATCCCATCCCTCCATCCCTGCCTGCTGCTGCCTGGCAGCACCCAGCACCCGTGGGCTTCCCCGGTGCAGCGTGACTCAGCTCGGCCATGACAAGCGTGTGCTCGGAGTAACACCAAGCTCTCGTGGCAGGAGGAGAGCTGCGTAACGATTGCTCTAAAGCTGCCGGGGTTACAGCAAATTTGATGGCTAAAACACAGCCCCTGAAAGCCCCGGCAGCCCTCCCGCTCGCTGGCTGCGTTAGTCACAGGGAGAGCCGTTTGCTCCTGTGCCTGGGTCACAGCCTCCTCGGCTGCGAGTCGGGACTGTAATTTCCCTGTGGTTATTTCTAAGATAACTTATTTCAGGTTTTTATGATGCTTACAAATTGGACAACGTCTTAAAACATAATTCAGGCCTTAACTGGCTTTAAATGTGTGTGATTTTACAGGGCTGCGTAAAGTATTTTTAAGTGTTGGTAAATTCCAGGGACCGGAGCTGTGGGCGGATGGGGAGGGATGGAGGGTCCAGCCCAAAAAGGCTTTTGGAGACACAGGCTGGGAACCAGCAGTGGGAGTCCTTTACAACCATGAGGAGCTATGTGGTTCGAGCAGGTCCTAGAGCACGTAACGAAGTGTGTGCAAGTAGCAAGTCTGCATCTCCTCTTCCCCTTAAAATTGGTTTAACTTGTAATTTGTACAAATTCCCTGTGGAGCTGGGCACTCAACCCCAAAAGGTAAGAGGTGCTATGGTGGGGAGATGGCTCCTGGATGTTGGGAATAAAAAGGAGCAGATGAACTGGAGTGAAGGTGTGTTTCTCGGAAACGCTGATCAAGGCAGCAGGAACTGGCCGCATGACCCATCTCCTGCCTTTGCATGATCTTCCACCAAACCCTTCCTGCTGGGGAAGGTGGCTGCTCCGGGGGCACAGCCGGCCGTGGGCTGGGTGCTGCTGCCCCAGCTTCTGCAACACTTGCTTGGCTGCCAGCGAAGCAGCAGGCATGGGCAGGAGGCAGCCCCCACCCTGAGTATTTGGGTGTCCAGGATGGGTGTGTGGGAGTGGAAGGGGGCTGCAGCCACCCTGCCTCTTGCCTGGGGCAGGCACAGGATCTGGCAGAGCCATGGTGGTTCCCATCATTCACGTGCGACTGTGGCCATGCCGGGAACCGGCTTGCTGCCACGTGTGTGTTAGAAAGCAACCAAGAGAGGAGAGCATCCCAGCGGTGGCCTGCAGGGGTGGGTAGGGAGGTTTCTGTTATGTACTCCCTTCGTTAATGAGCTGGCAGGAGGCACCGCTCCAGCTGGGATGGGATTTGTCAATACCGACAGAACTGGGGCTGCTAACACAGCGCACGGTCCTGGGGCAGAGGCACCCGGGTGGATCGCACGGGTGAGACCAAGCAGGGATTTGGTCCTTGTCCTTCGCAAGCAGAAAGGAGGGTGAAGCTAAGGAAAACGGCTGTGCAGAGAAGAGATGGAGGGAGAGCCGGACTGCAAAACAAACATGATCCCGCAGTGAGGAGCCGGAGCTGACAAGTTGGCGCTGCTCTTGGTGATGCGGTGCTGGGACTGGTTCCGTTTCCAAGCAGGGAGGCAGGAGAACCGTCCCAAGAAAACTGGCTGCCACAGGAGGTGATGTCTCGGTGAGCAAAGCTCGGGGAGGTGGGAGCCATGCAGACGTGGCACCAGCCTACCTGCCCTTGTCTCCAGTGCCCAGAGCGGGCAGGGATCTCTGCGGGTGTTTGCATTTGCAGAAATAACACTGTTGTCTTGCTCTGCCCTTTCGTGAAGGTGCGGGGATTTCACTGAAATGCAATCCCAGGAAAGGCCTGGGATTTTGGCTGTTGTTTCAGGCACATAAGGAAGATGTTATCGTCAAGTGCTCCTCCGTCCTGGGGGAGTGGTGCTGCGGAGGTGGCTGGAGGCTGCAGGGAGGCAGGGGGAGCCGGGGCACCCCTGGGCAAGGCAGGGTGGCAGCAGAGAAGCCAGGGAAGCTCTTTGGCATGCGGTCTGCCATCACAATGGCACCGATGGCCAGGCTTGCTTGGCCTGCCAGCTTCTCCTTGCTGCCGAGCTCGGATGACGGCAGCCGCCAGTCTCATCACCAAAGCCCACGTGAGCTTTCCTGCTTGCCTCTCTTCCAAAAAAAGCAACTTCCAGCCCACGGGAGAAAGCTGAGCGTAGTGGCGGAGACGCTGCGATGATGCATCGTCTCACCAACACCTACCCGCGTCTGCGGGAGGAGGGACCCGCCTGGGCAGGCGTCCTGGCCGGGCAGCCCCAGACCCCTGCTGCGGGGGGATGGAGTTGGGGGGGCGGCCGCGGCTGCCTGCTTTATTGGCACTGGGAGCTTTCATAACCCCTTCAGCGGAGCCGGAGAGAGTGTGTGATTAACGTCCCTGCGGAGCAGATTGCTCCAGGAGATGCTGCCGATCCCCGGGAGACACCCCAAAAAAGCTTTGCATGAAGCTCCTCAGGGATGGGCAGAGCTGGGGGGGTCCCTTCCTCCACATGCAGCCCCTGCCCACAAAATGTGCTGAGCTCCCACGAGGCTGCCCCAGGGGACAGGTTGGGGACCAGCGAGGCTGTCACTGGGCTCTGGCCACGTGCTGCTGGCAGGCGCAGGGTGCCCCGACCACAGCGGCTGTGCACCAGGCTCTGGGCGTTATTTGCTGGAGGGAGCCTGGGGATGGACCGTGCGTTTGGGGGAGGCTTTCTCCATCCCTGAGCTCCCCGCGGGGCAGGTTTGCAGGCAGAGGGGAGAGTCTCGGGGAGGTAACAAGGTGCTGACAAGAAACCGGTTTGTCTTTCTGGATGGTGTTTCACAGCTCCCCACGGGGCTGCCCCATCTCCATGGGGCAAGGGGAGCACCGAGGCAGGGGAGTGCGCCGTGGGGGCGAGGGACAGTCCAGCTCCCGGGAAAGGGTGCAGGAGATTCTGGTTCTTGGTACGAATTCAGCCCGGCTCCGCCATAAGGAAGTGATTGAAGCTTTCACGATCTGTTTAACCGGTGACATATGTTTCCTGCAGGCGCGGCGGCGTGCTGCATGCCGGCGGATGAGATACGGCCACTCGTCCCTGCCTGGCTCTGCCGGCGCGGGGAAGGGCTGGCCCCATCCCCACGGCCGTGTTTGATACAGCTACGGGCCGCCGCTGCCTGTGTGGGAAGGGGAAATTGCTCGCGCGGCAAAGGGAAATAAACATGAGGAGACCAGCCCTGACAAAAAAGCGAGTGTTTCTCTGGTTTGAGGCCCCACTGCAGGCGAGAGGCACATGATGCACAGCGGGGCTGGGGACGAAGGAGGGGAAGCCAGAGCTGTGGTGATGTCTGTGAACTCCCTCTTGCTTACGGGGGGTCCCTCCCTCCGGGTCTCATCTCAGCTTTCATCGCTGAGACATCAGAGGGACCAGCGAGGGGGGAGCCGAGTGTTGTGGAAAAGGGCTAATTGTCCAAACCGTTGAGTCTGGGAGAGGTGCTCTGCCAAATTCAGCAGTGGCCAAAGCGGGCTCAGTGCTTTCCCCGGGGAGGGGACTGTCCCATAGAAATAGTGATAGGACAAGAGGAAATGGCCTCAAGTTGCACCAGGGGAGGTTTAGATTGGATATTAGGAAAAATTTCTTCACAGGAAGGGTTATCAAACATTGGACCAGGCTGCCCAGGGAAGTGGTGGAATCACCATCCCTGGAGGTATGTAAAAGATGTGTAGACGTGGTGCTGAGGGACATGGTTTAGTGGTGGTTTTGGCAGTGTTAGGTTGATGGTTGGACTCAATGATCCTAAAGGTCCCTTCCAACCTGGGTGACTCTATGAAATCACAGCAGCCGAGCACCCAGGCACTGGTACCCAGGCTCAGGCTTGCATGGGTCCCTGCTCCATCCTTACCTGCGCCCCTCAGCTTGTTCTGCCCCCTCCTGCGGTATAGGGGAAATCATTCATAAGGTAAAAAAGACCTACTGGGTGCCTTGGGCCAGGAGTGTGCCAGGCTCATAGGGTGCGGGGGTGTCCCTGAGCATGGGGTTCACCCCTGTGCTGGTGCTGTCGTTGCAGGCACGAGGGTCTGCAAGGCTGGTGGAGTGGTCACGGGGGCTGCCCTGGGACAGAGAACACCAGAAAAGGCCCCCAAAGAAGGAAGTATTTGTCTCAGAATAGCCTATGTGTCCCCATGGGGACTGGGACAGAAGGAGGCACTGCCAGGTGGGTGGGTGTGCTGGGAATGCCATGAACCGGGCAGGCTGGGGTCGGGACAGAGTAGACGTTGGGCAGCTGCAAAACTGTGAGCGTGAGATTTGGGCGTTAGTCAGGAGCTGGAAGCAGGGGAGGCTGGTGATGGTCCCCAGGGCTGAGACGGGTCTTGCGATCGGCTGCAAGCAACCGGAGGCTTCACCCCACCAGGCAGAGGCTGGAGGTGGTGGGAGCCTTTGCCAGTAATTGAAGCCACGTAGAGGGCTGAGCTGGGGAAAGGGGAGAGGGCAAAGTGCTGGGAGAGACTCGTGGCCAAGCAGGCTGGGGGCTGCTGGGAGGACCTCACCAGTGGGGGTGCTCCACGGTGGCCGGCGAGGCTGACCCCCACCAGGGCCCCCGCACAGTCTGCAGCCTGGCCAGGACGAGCCAAAGACAAGTTTGCAGCAGAGGTTGCAAACTTGGCCTGAGAGCACGGGGAGGAGCGAGGGAGGGAAGGGAAGAGGAGGTTTTACGGATGAACTGAAAGCCCCGGGGGCTCCTCTGTCATTCCACGGGGTCAGCGTCTCTCCCAGCACCAGCAACCTGCCAGCTGTACCGACGGGAAAGGGAGAGCCAGGAGCAGGGCTTCCCATCCCTTACTAGGGATTTTGGCTTTAAAATGTAGCCTTCTCCCTTAGCTCCAGGGCAGAGAGCCCTGCAGCCTTCCCGCGCTGCAGGTCAACACCAGCTCCCCAGTTCTGCCATTAGCTCCCGTGTCCTTCAGCAACCAGGCACCAGGAAAGCTGGAGGTCCTGCGCTCACCTCTGGAGCGTTACCCAGTGCTGGAGCGGCAGTAGTCCTTCCTTACCGTGTGCCTTTCCAAGAGGGAAGGGTGATCTTAGGAAAGGACTCGTGTCCTTCTGAAGTTTTCTTAGTGAGTTCTTTTATCCCCACATTCCTCTGTGTTCGGTGCATTTATCTGCAGGACTAAAGATGCTTCTTGGATCAGTTGGGAAAACCTCCCTGCCCAGGGTTTGCCCGGGTTCAGGCACCTTCAGCGCAGGATGCCGAGTAGTACGTTGCTTTGGGAAGCCGGCCTGAGTCGATGAGACAGCTTGAGCCCACGCGTGTGCTGGCAGGGGCTGTTTTGCCAGGGATCAGCATTACCCTCGTGAAGTTTCGTGGCTGCAGTCAGCCATCGGGCAGCTGCACGCCGGCTTGCCAGATCCTGGGCTTTCTCTGCAGCTTTTAGACATCCCAGCCCTGTGTTCGTTAGCAGATAGCCAAGGTTAGCCCGTGACTTGACGTGGTGGTTTGTTCCAGCGGTGGATTACCTTCACGCGTTACAAATCAGTACCGAATTTCTCAATGGTGTTGGCAGCAGGCAGGTGCCTGGAGCACGTTGCAGGGAGGCAGAGGAGGGGGGAGGAAAGGGCTGGGGGAGGCGGCGGAGATGGAGCAGGTGAACTTCGCTCTTCCAGCTCTGGAAAAAAGCTCCTACTCCTGATCGGGCAGCCTTTGCGGGGAGAGCCAGTGTTATTTTGACCTGCTGGCAGTGCAGCGGTGAGCTCTGCAGTGCTGTGGCTGTGCTCGGGCATGCAGAGCGTCACGGGAACGGGGATGCTTTTCCCAAAAGCTGCTCCCTGGCAGGCGCTGAGGCAGCCCACACCGACAGCTTGGGATGAGCAGCGGTTGATCATCCTCCATGTAACTGCTAGAGATGCCTAAATAATTCATTAATGGTTTGGGGAAATAAAAATATTGTGCAGTGAGTAATTGCTTGCGAATGACGTTGTGCGTTGCTCGAGCAGGTCACGGGCGGCCGCAGCAGCGCAGCATTAGCAGTGCAGCACGGTGCAGACTGTTTCCTCTGATCTTTTTATTCCCTTTTTCTTTTTTTTTTTTTTTTTTTTCTTTCCATGTGAACTTTACTGCCTCTGGGTCCACACAGACATGAAGGCCTTCTTTTTCCCAGGGAACTGGGGTGAAGCAGTGGGACCAGAGTGTGGGCTGGCAGCAAGGGATGCGGGAAGCAGGCAGGGGCTCACCGGAGCCCCACAGCCCGGCTCAGCCTGGCTCTTTGCATCACATGAGGGAGAGAAGGGGCCATGGGACAGCAGCAGTTCCTTCCCCCAAAACCCCGTTTCCAGCGATGAGACTGGTGGCACCATGCCAGGCAGAGCCCTCCCCAACCCGTCCCCATGCGCTGGTGACAAAGGGCTCTAGCCATCCTGTCCCAGACACAGCCGTGGGCAGGGGAAGGTCCCAGGAGCCCCGCACTGATAGCGGTGACAAGGGACTTCTGTTTCTCCAAAGGGGTCTGGGAAACATCCCTGACTGCCTGTCTGTCCCCGGCATATCACGGTGCCGGAGGCAGCAGGCTGAAAGCAGGGCTCCAGCACCCTGGGGCGAGGGGCAGGAAGCCCCCGCACTTCCCTGCACTGCTCCGGGTGAGCATCGCACAGGGCTGAGCTTCGGGCACAACGGGGAGTTCACACCCAGCGTTAAGCTGCAGCTCGTGTGGGCTCCTGGAGGAAGCCCGTGCTGCATCCCCTGTAGCTCCTGCTTGTCACTCTATTAAATTTCCATTTTAACATGAAAACAGCTGGTTTCATGGTACCTCTAACTGTGTTATTTACACAGTCACGCACACAATCCCTGCTGAAAACCGCATTACTCACTGCAGCAGCAGCCCTCTGTCTCGCAGGTACCAAGCGGGTGGGTGGGGAGGTGATGCCAGCCCCTGAGTCAGGCCACCGGCGCTCCTCTTGCCTTGCCCATGGCCACCCCGGCAGCTTGTGGTGAAACCTGGGAGATTCAAGGGGGGAGACCCACCTCGAAGTGCTCCCGGTTCAGCCTAAGGGCAGGATGAACCTGTCTCCATTCACACCAGCTTGCAGCTCCCCATGAACTCAGCCCTCCATGCCACCGCTGAGCCCCCAGGATGGGATGCTTGATGCACATCAAGGGACAGAGACAACAACTCTTGGCCATGCTCAATAGTGCTTTGTTCTCACCCCAGGAAGCAATGAAAATCTTCCTGCTTTGAAGCCCGAGGAGGCCTTTTTATTATATCCAGGGGTCCTGGAAAAGGGAACTGCAAGTGCTTTCCCATAACGTGATAAAAAGCTCTCCTGGCTGAGACCACAGCAGCTTGTTACAGGTGAGAGCAGTGAGTCAGTGCAGCATGGGGCTGAGCTCAGAGCTTGGCCAGCCACTGGAAATCACTGGTTGTTGAGAGTGTATGTAACTGGGATTTGAAAGAGCCTTGGTACAAGTCCCGTTGACTTTGCACTCCCCGCCGAGACCTGGCAGCTGCCTGGTGCACGTGGTGCCTGCCGGCCATAGGCATGTCCCTCCCCATGCCCTCGCAGCAGGTAAGCGCAAGGCAGAGCCGAGCCACGCACGTGCCCTGGCTTCGCGTTTTAACAGCAGACGGTTGTCTAGGAACGATAAAAATGATCCGCTAATAGGAAAAACGCCTAGGAGACGAGTGGTGTTTAGCTTGGGTAGGAAGCCAGGCTTTAATTTCCCGTGGCCATAAAGCAGCCTGGCGTGGGCTGAGCAGAGGTGTGGGCCCCCCTCCATGCTGCCTGTGGAGCATGGGGAGGTGCAGGTCACACCGCAGGAGAGAGCCCATGAGCATCCCATGTTTGCACCCAACAAGCTGTGGGTGAGAGCTGGGGTGCGTGGTGGGATCCCCTGCGCTCATGGCACGTGGCAACGATGCCCATGGGGATGGAGGCTGCCAGGGTGCCCGCCGCTGCGTGGGGGGACCTGGGGTTGCTCCCCATCCCTTCCCACCACGCTAGGTCCTCCCTGGCACAGCCCCTGGCCTGGCTGGGAAACTCCTAAGTGGTGAGGCTGGCCTAATTAGTCTGCTTAATCTTCCCCCATAAATCACTCCTCCCCATCCTCTGCAGACTATCGGCAGCATCTGAAGTCATTAGTTAATTTAAACCTGGGAGTTCACACGTTGGCTTATCGGGAGCCATCTCCATTCCCGCTAAGCGCTTGCTCGGTGCGTCTCTGGCTGCCAGATCCTATCTGCGCCCGCTTTGAAGCGGTGATGGGCTGCCGAGCAGGCGAGGCGCGCTGCCTGCTTCCCTGCCTGCTGGCAGGTGGGAGGGGAGATGGAGATCCTGCTTCTCCCCCTCCCCGCACTCCCCTTTTTTGAACTTCTCCTCTGACTCATCCATTTGATTTGATGTTTTCACCTTTGTTTCACAAATAGCAGTTTGCCCGAGCACTGGAAGGAGAAGGCAGCTCCGATGCTGCTACAGCTTCCCCGGCTGCGAGGGGAGATGCCCGGGTCCCCCTGGGCAGGCTGGCAGCCAGGTGAGCGGGGTCCTGGGGTGGGAGGCTGGTGGGCGCCCAGCCTGCCCTCGCACCCGGCGGGGACAGGGGGAAAGCTGGGACTAGTGCGGGGTGGCCATGGGGAGGTGGGGGCTTGGCCAGGGATCCCACTAATGGCTTGTACTGCTCATCGGTCGTGCAGTCACCTCTCCATCCTCCTCCTCCCTGGGTCTCCAGCCTGGTGTGAGCAGGACTCCCCAGGGCTCTGGGGTGGGATGTCCCCTCCTGCATGGGGATCAGGGCTTCCTAAAGTGAGCTGTGTTGGTTTGGGGGGCAATCCCGATGGCCTGGGTGCACACCCATCCTTGCAGCCGAGCGGGCTGTGCTGCACGGGAGGGTGGCGGTGAGCCGGAGGGTCTCTGCGGGGCTGGTACAGCAACAAGCTCAGTTCCTGGTGCAAGGCAGGGAGCGGGAAAGGGGGGTGATGGCAGCGGGAGGGAGATAGCTGGGCCAGGGAGACCTGGCAGGAGCCTGCAGCAGTGGGGTCTGACAGCTCAGCTCCCCACTGTTTTTCCATGGGGAGTCATCCTGGCCATGCCGTCCCTCTCTGCGCCCTTGGGCAGGCAGCACCCAGGCCGGGGGCCACCTGGCTGGGTGCCCCCACGCAGGCAGGGCCCTGCCAGACGGAGCAGCTCAGGGAAGCCCCATCCCACAGCAGCACCCCCAGGGCAGCCCCGTGCCGGGGCAGCAGCCAGACACCCCACCGGCACAGATGCACAGCCCACGGTCCCCGAGGGGGCCCTGGCTGCCTGCACCAGCCAGCACCTCGTGCATGGGGTGGGGGTGATGCCACAGACCTGGAGGGTATGCACCCTCCCCCTGCACCCCCCGGCTCTGCTCCCTCTGCTCCCAGAAGGGTGAGGGATGGCTGCTCTCCCTGGGACCTGCCAATCCAGGCTGCTTCCAAGGATGCTCCGGGTATCCCTCAGGCATGGTGACTGACAGCCCCAAAAAAACCCCAGTGCAGCCAGCTTTTTGAGGCCGCATTTTTGGCCAGAGGACCCTGATAGGGCCCCTTTGAAGCATCCTTGGTTGCTCAGCAGGCAGTCCCGCTGCCAGGGGTGGTTGCAGGAGGGGACACGGTGCCTGTGCTCCCCGGCTGGCTTTGTGGCCGCCTTCTTCCTCTCGCTCCCCCGTTCCAAGGGGGAGCTGCAGCCGTGTTTGGTTTTGTCGTCCAGGCTCTGGATTTATTGCTTCCAGGTCTTTGTGTGTTTGTTCATTAAATGAAAGACGGCTGGGTGAGCCTGCTTTCCACTCCTCTGGCCCCCCTCCTGCAGCCCAGACAGGGTCTTTTGGCCTTGGGATGATGCCTTCCTTCACATCTCACAGGCACCCAAACACCCAGAGAGGCTGCGTGAGCAGGGGACGCATCCACGGGGGGTGATGTCCTCTGAGATATGTCCCGATGCCCCTGCTGAGATGCTAAAACTGTCTCCTCAGTGACAGGGATGACATGGCTTTGGGCTGAAAGCGAGAAGAGGGCAGGTGCTGGTACCACCCCGTGCACACCCCCGGGCACTAAGGACCATGCTGGGGCACAACACGTGGGGGGCACAGGGCACCAGCCAAAGGGCCCTGGCTGGGCATGCGTGAGTTGTCCTCTGTCCCCAGGCTGATGGTCCCCTTCTCCTGCAGCTGGAAGACATGAGCTCCCGATTATAGCATATTTCAACCAGGCGGAGGGGCTGCAATGGCTGGGGGAATGCGCAGCAGGAGGGGACGGGGACAGGACACATGAGAGACAAGAGGAGAAGCCAATTTACACTGGAATGTAAATATGGCAGCAGCACGCTGCTCTGCGAGGCGCGTGGCCCCCCTCCTGGCCCTGGGACCAGGGTGAGAGCCTCCTGTGACAGCTCAGACCTTGTCCGTGCCATGGGACGGCAGAGCCTGCGTCTCACCTCGGCGCTGTGCAGAAGGGAGGAGGAGGAGGGTCAAGGACTGTTGCAGCAGCCCAGTCCCACCACTGCTGTTCCTGCTCTCCCCAGTGAGGTACCACGGGTCGCATGTCCACTGGCAGAGGAATGGAGTCTCAGCCATCCCCTAATAATCCTAAGAATCAATAGCAGCATCTTTAGCCCCCCTGGATGTGCAGAACAACAGCTCAGACTTAAGAGGGGAAGTTCTCAGCAGGATTAACTCTGAAACCTAGTGACAACACTTTAAGTATCTGTGCTATCTGTGTCCCTGCCGCTCATGCCAGCAGCTAGCTCTTACTAATGAGCTTTAGTCAACAGTGCTAGATTTGTCTGTAAGAGCAACCTCTGGGGATCAAGAAGTAGGGTTTAAAGATGCAAATATTCTGTGAGATATCCAGATTTAAACATCTTTTTTTTTTGTTCCTTAGCCTGGAGTCCAGGGATAAGTTTTAAAGGAAGTGAGGAAAAATCCTCGAGAATGTGACACAAACTTTTTTAAAAGAAAAGACCAAATAAAATAAAACCACAATTTTTTAAAAAAAATTTTTTAGCTTAAAAACACTGAATTTGGAAAAGTTTCCTTCTGCTCGCCCGGGGCAGTGTGAGCACAGCTGCCCCAGCCCTGGGAGCAGGTCTGGTTCATCCACTCCTCTCCAGTTTGCAAAGCATCACCGGCGGAAGCCCTCACTGGTGGGTGCCGGGAGCGGTGGCACAGGGTGAACCCCAGCCAGCCACCTCACTACCCAGCGCGGAGGGAGCTCAGCAGACGGGGCCATGGCAGATGACAAAGAACTTCAAGTAAGTCCCTAAAACGTCCAGCCCAGGCTGGCAGCAGGCTCCTCTCCTGCCCTGAGGCTGGACACCAGTGTGAGGACCTGAGCTCGGACACAGATGCTGGGAGAATTCACACCCCAAGGCAGGTTGTTTTTTGCTTTTATTTTAAATCTTCCACATGGCTTTTTTTTTATTATTATTTTGAGGCAGGAGTAATAACTGCTAAAGATGCATATGGAATTTGAATATGAATGATAAGAACAGCTGTGTATATCTATTATGAATGAACATAAACAGAAATGTATAAACTGAGATTTTGGGGCTTTTGGAAGAATTAGTGCCTTTGTTCCTGGATTTTTTTCCTATCAAAGTCTGAACCAAAGCCCATTAGCCTGGACTTTCCCGCAGCCAACCAAGCCAGGAGCTTCATTTCGCCCTGGCTCCGAGCCACGCCAAATTCTCCTCAACAGCTCAGTGAGCCCTAATCCTAACAAATTTACCCAGAGAAGTGGGTCTCTTATTACACAGCCTAATTTGAATGCTTTCCAAGGTTAATTTCTGCTCCCTCTCTCTCCAAACACGCCTGCCCCTCCGGAGCTGGCTCCCCAGCTCCCCCACCCCCAGCTCCCCGTTAGCACCATCCCAGGGGGAGCGGCCCCTTTCACCACCGCGATGGTTTTTAAACGAGAAAATAATGTTATGTGCGTCCCTGGGTCCAGGCTCTGCCCGGAGGGTTTCTTAATGCCGAGCGACTTCCTTTGCAAATTAATTGCAACTTTCGTTGGGCAAAAATAGCCCTGGAAGCCCCTTCCCCACAGGCTCTTCCGCATGTGATATTACTCAGTTCATAATCTGATTCCTGCGACTCTATTTCTTCCTTCCCCTCCCCGGTGTGCCGGCGACTGCCTGCGAGGGTACGGGCAGGATGACCCACCGGTGAGGCAGCCATGCTGGGGCGAGGGGAGCATCGCTGCCGCCTGGGCGAGCCGGCCCCGTCTCTCTCTTTTGCAGCAGACTGTGCAAGAAAACCTCAGCATGGGGAAACCAAAACCCAGCACAGCACAGGGAGCAGCTGCCAGATCCATTAGGGAAGGAACCGGCCATGCCTAGTGGACGGCTATCGCGGGAGAGGGGCGGTGGAGGGGCTGCCGGGGTGGTAGGGGCTCGCAGCGGGGGGATTAAAAGGAAGAGTTAGGTGGAAAAACTGTCTGGAGGAGCTGGGAGCCCACCTCACCCACCAGCCTGGCCGGATGTGGCCCCAGGGGTGCTTTCTGCTGGCTTTAAGCTGCAAGCGGCAGAGCCGTCCCCCAGGAGCCGTGCCTTGGGGTCTGCCCTGGGTCGCTGCAGGTGTGGAACAGCAGCCTCGCAGCCCCGGGCCGGGGGTTTCCCGCACACCCTAAGGCAGGGAGGTCCCATGGTGCGTGCGGCAGGGTGCCCTGCCAGTCTCCCAGCTGCCACGGCAGCCGAGTTGCTTGCTTGCTCACCCTGCTTGCTCTCCTTTCCTCATATTTTTTCTTCTTCGTACCCAGTTAATGCTTTCATATTTACTCACGCTGAGTATCACAGGCAGCGTAGCATCCCATTGCCACGGCAGGTGATGGGGCATGGAAGGGGTTGGGGATGTGCCCTGTGCTATGCCAAGGCGGCTGAGCCAGGCTGGATCGCCAGCGGGACCAAAGAAGCACCGGGAGCAGCGCCGGGCTCTTCCCGGCGGTGATGCCACGAAGATGTCCTCTCTGAAGTGCCTCTGCAGGTCACCTGTGTTGCCACGTCCCACCACCAGGTACCCTCCTGTTGCTGCTCCCTTTCCCCCCAAAGCCTCGCTGCCCGGTGGTTGTCTCGCTGAGCAGATACCTGCGTTTGATGATTTTGCTCCAGGCGTACGAGCTGCACGTATCAAAGCTGAACCACATCTTATCTCCTGGCTGTGTTCCTGCCTGCTTCCAGCCCAGGAGTCCCGGCTGAGGGGCGTTCTCAGTGGCTCCCCATGTGTCGTAGTGCCTTTGAGGTGCTGGTTTCGGTGAGGGGGAGCAGCAGGGCAGGTCTCCGGGTGCAGGTCGGAGGGGCTGGCGCAGCAGGGGCTCCATCTGCCAGGAGGATGCTGGTCATTGCTGTAAGGTCAGCCTTAAATAATGGGAATAATAAAAATAAGGCAGCCTGGAGGGAAGGAGAGAGCAAACTGAATCCTAATGAGGTTGCACAGATGCATCAGCATGATCATTTCATGGAAATCATTTAAAAAAGAAAAAAAAAAAAGGCATCAAGTTTAGGTTGAAGGATGTGGGACACAGCAGCCAGGGCACAGTCCCATGAGGCCGTGGCCCGTACCCCTGTCCCCACAGAGGTGCTACACCCATGAGCTGCTTTTGCCCCACTGTGCTGGGAAAGGTCCAGGGTGAGCCCTGGCTGGAGAGGGAGTGGGAAACGGGCCCAAAGGATGGAGGGAGAAGCTGCTCAGGGCAGGATGGAGTCTGGCGTCTTGTCACCAGCTTTACTGTAACCGAGCCATGGTGCCTGGTGCGAAGGGGCAGGACGTTTGCTTTTAGGGATGGCCAAAATTTACTGAGAGTTGTGGTAGCAAACACTGAAAGAGGAAGTTTTAGAAGGGAAATAAAACGTTAATGCCTCAGGGCTTAAGTCAATCCTTGGTGCCAAGGCAGGAAAGTAATTAGTGCTGTAGATGGGGAAATAACCAGCATCAAATGGAAGCAGAGTGAGGGCAGGTTGAAGGGGCCATGAGGAGGAGGATGGGCCCGGGCTCTCCAGAAGAAGGCAGAGACCAAGCCTTGAGCCCCCCGACACCCCTCCAGCACACCGAGTTCCGGCAGCACCCATCTTGCTGGGGGGATGCTCCTGCAACGCCCCAGCCCTCCTCCTCGCCCCGGCTCCCGCTGGCCACCGGCCAGGCGAAAGGCTCCCCCGAGTGCGGCAGGGACCGGTCCAGCCCCGTGCAGCTCCAATTATCCCCGGCTGGAGACTTTCCAGGAATCCCATCCCCTCTCTCTCCCTGGACCCTGCCTCCCCCAGCCTCCCCCCGTCAAAGCAATTTGACTTTTATAGTAATAACTTCTGAACCCTGAATTGGGGCCGTGCCAAGGAAAGCAGCAGAAAACAATGTGATGGGCCTCGGCAGGCGCGGAAACTCCAGCGACTGAGACCAGCCCTAAAATAACTTTTGAGCGATTGTTATTTATTCTGGGAGAAAGTTCGTTCATTCACAATTTGGAGGGGAGATAAATCAGGGCGGGCTCGGGCTGCGCGCCCCTGCGCAGAGGCAGCACGCCGCAGCTGCGAATGCAGGGTGCCAGCGGCGCCGGGTGCAGCCCGCTCACCGCAGTCCTCCTGCACGGGTGCATCCCTGTGCCCGGCTGAAAAAGCCACACTTTTTTGAAGCGTATTTGGGTTCAACAGAAAGCTCTGGGTTCAGGTAGACAAGTCTGGCTTGAGGCTGCGAGTCTGCGTGTGCCGCTGGGTGCAGGGGGCTGCACGCCGTGCGTGTCTGTGCCTGCACGTGTTTTGGCTTCCCCTGGCATGCTGTTTGGCGTGACCGCTGTGCTGCACGCTGCCGGCTTGCACACCTGCCCCTGGGTTTAGCACACTTGAGCCGTTGGTGTCTGACGGGCAGCAGGTGGTGCCGGCAAGCGCCGGGCAGGGAACGCCGAGGGCATCCCACTGCGGGTCCTGGCGAGCATCAGCGTGTGCACAACGGCTGCCAGCCTGCATCACCTGGGCAAGCAGCGAGTTGTGCGACCTCTGTAACGTGGTGCCGTTCCTGCAGCTCCGAGCTGCCACGGCTTCCCTGCAATTCACCAGGGCTGTGCCAGAGCTCCCGGCGCTGCCAGAGGAGCCTTGGGCAGGCAGGGCAACCACGCTCGCTTTCTGAATCAGGGAAAATGCTCTCCGGAGAAGGCAGCCAGCCAGCAAGGCAGCCCTCGGCACTGCCGCGCATCTGCTCGTGCGGATGTGTTTTATGGTACCTGTCACCACGGTCTGGGCTCCAGTCGGGATTTGAAGTGCAGTGGTGGCTCTGCCAGCCAGGGCTCAGGCTGCCTGCATGACCCCCGGGGTGTGGGGGTGTGCAGCTAGGCCCCCTCGGCATGTTTGGAGGGTAAATGCTGGGGAAACGCTGCTGTCTGAGGGCTGGGAAACACGGTCCCTGCCTGCTGGGTGACAGGGGTGATGGAGACCTCGCAGCACGGCTCTGAGGGCAGGTGGGTGGGATGGGGACAGATGGTGACCTGACTGGGGACGACGGACATTGCCAGCTTTGTGTGCAGATCATCTCCAGGAAGGATGCGCATCCAAGACCGCCTGCCCACGAGCATCTCCGGGGCAAGGCTCAATCTTGCTCCACCACGGCATTGGCCAGGTCAGCCAGGATGCCGCAGCGGCACGGGGCAGCATCGCCGTCGTCACCCGCCCTGCACACCGGGCTCTTGGAGCGTGCATTGCTCTGGAGTGGGAAACCCCTGCCATGTCCCCTCCCTGCACCAGGACAGCAGAGCTTCCCTGGGCCACCCGCCTCCTCCTGCTGCCTGCAGTCCGTGGGGACCTTGCTGAGTGTCACCTAGCGTTTTTGCTTTTGGATTTGTCTCTGGTGTGTGGACAGAGCGGAGCTGGGGCCCCGGAGCTGCAAAAGAGACCCAGCCCGGTGCTGCCAAGGGGGTGATTCAGTCCTGTCCCTTGCTGAGCGAGGAGAGCACCGGTTTGTGTCTAGCAACGCAAACAGCCTGGTACTGGATAAACTGTCACTCGGCCACCCTTGCGGCACAGACCGTGGGGAGAGCAGGGTTAAGGCTGGGTCAGACACGGGGCAGAAGCAGCCCTCCGGCAGCGCCGGTCGGCACACACAGCTTCCTTCGTGGCACGGTGCCCACGCCGGTGAGACTGGCCCTGCCGGGACACATCCTTCATCCTGCCAGGCAGGAAAGCCTTCGGCCCCGCGCTCCTCCTTGCCTCTCCCCGTCCCCTGCCCTCTGCCCTGCCACCGCTGCGGGCAGCCCCGTGCTTGCCAGCTGACTTCCAGCCTCGCCGCTCTTCAGGCTCTCTGAGCAGCTCGTGATCTTGGCAGGCAGGTGGGGGTCTTACCAGCCGTTATTACAATGATTATTTTTGTTTTCCCGGCTCGAAAGGGCTCTCCTCTCACCTCACTCCCAGCTGGCCCCGAGCCAGATGGGACTGAGCACAGAGGAAGGGGAGCAGGGAGCATCCTGCACTGCCAGGGCAGGGGACCGTGGTGGGATGCAGGAGATGGGGCGGAGGGGAGAGGAGATTCTGTCCCTCATCCTGAAGGTTCAGATCGGAAATCAACACTCGCTTGGTTAATTCATTAGCTTCGATTAGCGACTCTGAAGCTTAGATCAGTTAATGGCCTCCCTCCTGCTGGTATATTTCCAAGAGGAGCTCCGTGAGGTTATCTACACCAGCAATGGCAAGGGAAGGACGGGGATGAGAGCAATTGAATTAGGAAGCTGTTAAACGAAGAAGCCAAACTGAGCCAGAGTGGGGACAATGCAAGATGGCCACAGCACTAAAACACGGGGCAGAGCACTGCGCCCTGGCTGCACCAGGCTGGGTGCTGGGGCAGCAGCTCCCTGTGGACTGGCTGAGGTTTGGTATTGCATTTGCTGGCTCTGTCCCTTGCAGATCACATCACCAGTATCTTCTTCTCCCTACGTGGGCTGCATCTTCCTCCAAGTGGGGGGTCCCTCCATGGCCTGGGTTTGGTCGTTGATTAAATTATCTGAGAAGTAACCTATTTCTGATGATGATGTGATGCTGCAACCTTTAGTGCTTTCATTAAAATATACATGTATATACTTCTTTTCTGCGGTTATGAATGTAATTCCACAACCCACTTAGGAGCTGGTAATTTTCTGGCTGAGGTGGGAAGTTGCTGACGTCTTGTGATACATGACAAGATTGATTGTATTTGCTTGCCCTTTAACCTAATAAAGAAAAAAGAAGGTTCCTTAGTCTGGCTAATTCTCTATGAATTGGGCATTGCTTTAAATCAGCTGGAAGTGCAGGCACTGAACCAAACTGTTGCTGGGGCACAAGTCCCTCTCCAAGCCGAGGGGGACCTGCGTGGGACCATCGTCCCCGAGAGCACCTGGCACCTCTGGGGCCGAGGGGACCGGGGTGGCCGTGGCAGGGAGGTGGCCTTGGCGCCCCATGCGTCCTGCTCTCTAGGAAGGCATTAACCAATTTGCTGCTAATCCTGTTATCACCAGCACATCTGAGCAGCTGCTGGGGCAGCAAACACAGCCCGGCGCCCCGAGGACAGGGAGCACTTCAGAGGCAGCTGCGCCTGATCTCAGGTTTCCAGGTCCCCCTTCTCCCACCATAACGGTCTGGTTGGCCACTGGAAAGAAGGCGGCTCTGCAGGGCAAACCTGTCCAGCACTGCAGAGTGGTGGTCAAACCTGACCACCCCTCTAGGAGGGGTGCTGTGGCGGCGAGGGAGGGAGCTGCCCTGGCTGAAATCCAGACTGGTGGTCCGACACCAGTGCCTGGGTGACCTTAGGAGTGTTGCACAGTGGGCACTTGTCCAGCAAAGAAATGGGCTGTCCAGGCTCTCCCAGCATCTGCCTTCCTTCACCGGGAGAGCGAATGCAAGCGGTGATGGAGTGGGCTGGGCAGCGGGGTGCATGTCACAAGGGGAGAGCCGGCGCTGCGGAGACGGGCTCTGCCATCCTCCACACCATCTTCTCCATCCTCCTTTCCCAGGGACAGCCCTCCCCGGGGGGAAGGGATTAGGCAGGGCAAGCAATGTCACTTCAACACTGTTCCCCTCGATTACTCGCCCACCCTCGAGGGAAACATTGTGCCTGGGTTGTTCTTACTCAGTTACTGAGCCCTGCGCCTGGCTCAGCTCCTCTGACCTTCTCCGGAGTAAAACGTAGAGCAAACGGGGTGAGTACGGGCCCCCAGGGCAATGCCATCAAGGTGTCCCATTGCCCAAGGGCGATGGATGATGCCCTAAGGGCGATGGATGGTGCCTGCGGCAGCGTGCCCCTGACCTGGGGGCACGGAGGTGACAGAGTTGGAGCTCAGGGGAAGGGTTTTGCCCGCTCGGCACCGGGCAGCCGCCCCGAGGCTGGGCTGCGGTGATGGGGCTGGCAGGGGGCTGCTCCCCTGCCCGGCGGTGGTTTGCCTACCGGGAATTGCCTTTGCCTTTGCCAGTGTGCTTAAAAATAACCCACTAGCTTGTCAAGGTTATAAACAGAGAACAAATTGCTTTCTGAGTTGATTAAACTGCTCGGCGTGGCTGCGCACGCGGCACTCGCCGTACAGCTGGGACGAGCCGGAGCCTGGCACGTTAATTTGCACTCGGCAGTTCCTGTGCTAATAAGGCCTTGATGAGCTGCCTCCTCTTACCCTCAATGCCGGCCCCTCCGAGCAACACTTGGCTGGGCCCCGAGGCCTTCGGGCTCTTTGTCTTTTCAAAATGGCTTTTTTTTTTTTTGCCTTTGCATTGCTTTTGAGCAATGCCGTGTCCGGAGCTGTCCCGGAGCCACTGGACCAAATCTCCGGAGGATTTCAACGGGTCCCCAGGGCAGCTAAGGGAGGATGGGCAGCAGCACACCCCAAAATTCAGCTGCAGGGAGCAAAACCCACCCGTGGCCACAAATTGCTCCTGGGGACTTTTCTCCATGCCGGTGCAACAGCCGTCCTCACCGCCACGCCGCACCACTTAGCATCACCCCACGATGCTGCAGCCGCGACGGGATCTCCGTGCTTAAAAGAGGTTTCCAAATATAACCAGCCCCTCGCCTCCCCCACCCTCCCCTTCCAACTTTCTGGGAAAATCCCTTTCTGCCTAAAATTATCCAGATGTGCTTTACAGCTCGAGGGGAGTTTGTGGGAAAAATACGAGGTTCGCTGGATGAGACGTTTCCTGAAGCGTGGGGCTGGGAGCTGGTTCCACTTTAGAGCAGACCCGCACCGCTCACGCGCCCGCCGCTGCCAGAGCTTGGCTTAGTTAGGCCAGATCAGTTTTATCCCTTAATGAGAACTAGGGAATGAGGGCTTTTTTTTTTGGCTTTTTTTTTTAATTCATACTGTGTGTTGGGGAAAGGAGGAAACAGATTTACTAACGAGACTGGTGCTTCCTAGTGCTCCGGCTCTGGATGCTGTACGCGTCTTTCATGGGTTATGTCGGGTTTACCAGCGCTGCTGTATCCCCCCAAGACCGCACACCCCGAAGAGCATCCCAAGGACCTGGTGCCAGCACCCCATCCAGGGACAAAATTTGGGGCCGAGCGGTGTAAAGCGTCCTGTTTTCCCCCAGGAGGGTGGCCCGAAGGACTGAGAGGATTTGGGGGCTGCTCGCCCTGGGCAGCCTCCGACTGATGAATGCGCTTTCAGTGGGGATGAACCAGCAGTGGGTGCAGACTTCTGGGCAGGGGCTTCACATAAATCGTAGCAATTTGCTGGCTCTGCCACTCTCAATTCTGTCTAATTATACCAAGGGTAGCATCTGACATTAATTTGTTACAGTATTTGTGTATGGAGCACTAGACATTTTGGGGACGGATTTAAGAGCAGCCTTCAGATCCTTTGCCCTTGCAATCTGCTGCGAGACGCAAACAACAGCGTTTGGCCGTCTGGTTACCTGCCTACATTGGAAAATCAGTTATTTTGAAGTGCTAAATACTATTATTTTTATCTGCAATCATTTTACTGATGCAAAAATAGAGGCTGCACTCAGGCATCTTTGGGGGGAAAAAAAACGGAAATATTGGCCCTCTTGCTCCTAGCTGCCCTTTTCAGTCTCTGAGCTGTAAAATAAGATTGACAGCAACTTTGAGACACTGGCAGCAGAGCGCAGCCTGGGTCACGAGCCCACGGAGCACTCTGGAGGGGAGGATGACGGGGAACCAGGCTGAGGAGTAGCCAGTGTGGACTGAGCTGTGCAATGTCAGGTGTTTAACCAGCCTGCTGGAGCTCTTTGAGGATATTACTGCTTTGCTAGATAAGAGAAATTCAAGGGATGTGCTATACTTAGAGTTTCAAAACACACTTGGCATCAGTGCAGATCAAAGCCGAACGGTGCAGGCAGCATCCCGGAATAGAAGGCGAAAGAGGGAAAAGATTTGGAATTTACTGGGAGGAAAAAAAAAAATACGCTGAAACCAACAGCACGAGGCTGCTGAGCTAAAAATAGCAAAGAAGGTATTAGCAGCAGCTCCATGCTTAGACTGACACTCGGCTCCGCTCCCCCAGATTGGGGAGAAACCTCCCACCCAAGCTGGGGATGCGCAAGGAAACCACGGCCACTGCCGGGAGCCTCTGCTGCCGCAGCCCAGCTCCCAGCCAAAACCAGTGGGGACCAGGAGCGTTTGGGTGAGCCCCAGCAGGGCATGTTCTGTGTCAGCCCGTCCCCCCGGGCAGCCCATCATGCCCCGCCATGTCAGGTTGCCTGTGTCCAGGCAGCTGTTTCCAGTCCCATAAACTGGAACAGTGCTGCTTTGTCAGCTCCTGCGCCCGCGGCCGGCCGTGACCTGGGGCCTTTGCACAATCCTGCTGTCCCCAGGGACACAGCTGTCCCCTTAGTGTTGGGTGACAGTGGCACTGCCACTGCTGCAGCGGGGCCAGGACACGCGTGCCCTCCCTGTGGCAGCACCCCATTCCACTCACAGCGCTGCAGGGATGTGGAGAGCTGAGATGCCGCACTCCTGCTGCTTCCTCAGCCCTTCCTCCTCCTCGCCACTGCCTTGTGCTCGCGGCGGCAGTGACAAATCCACCCCTTGCAACCCAGGCCAGCGGCACCCAGAACGCATCTCCCACCAGCCCAGGGGGTACCGGGTGGGTAGGGTGACCCCCCTGTGTGCCTGTGTGCTCAGGGCTATGTTTTAGGACAAGCTCTCCACGCGATGCCGAGCCCTCCAAGCGCGCTCTCGGAGCACATAGGTTATATCGCAAACCTGCGGCAGAGCTGGGGCTGCCGGGGGGACCCCTCTACAGCATCATTCCCACCTGCCGGGTGACAGGGTTCAGCTGGGGGAGACCAAAGCCAGGGAAAACCCCACGGAGGAACACCTGTGAGTGATGGAGGGGTGGGGGCTCCTATAAACAGCTCATGTGCCCCCAGCTGTGTGGTGGGTGTTTCCTTGCAGAGCAGCAAGGTCTGGGCTGGAAGTGAAGGAGGGACTGGTCTCCTACCTGCTCCTCCTGTCTGTCTCCTGCTCCTCCTGTCCCTCTCCTGCTTGTGGGTTCAAACGGTGAAAGGCATCCTGCCTGGGGGAGGAGGGAGGAGTATTTCTGAAACGCCTCAAGCCATGGAGCCTTCCTCCGGGTTAGTGCAATCAAGCTAGTTGCAGCCCTGCGAGGGGCAGGACCCCTGAGCTCCTGCTTGCGCTGCAAGGGAAGAGCCTTCAGCTGGGGGGGGGCAGTGCCACAGCCCCCATGGACACTGGCAGATCCCACGGTGGCTGGGAAGGGGCTGGATCCTGCTTCCCTGCATCTCCCCAAAAAGGGCTGGATCCTGGGTTGACAACATGTGCCTTGGGAGACCCAACCGCGTGCTCCCAAGGATGGGCATCCCAGGGTACCACCGTGCCGGTCCCTATCCTGGGGCTGGCAGTTTGCTCTGCCACACGTTTGACAGCACGTTCACCGGGACGAAGGCTGGGTGCCGGGCTGCGTGCCGGGAGCCCGCCGGCTCAGTCCCACCGTGCACCGCAGGGTTTCCTCTCGGCCGTGCCAGGCCCTTCCCTGCCAGCTGAGTTTGAGGTGAGGCATTAACACTGGTATCTCTGTTAATATTGCTATAAAGCAATAAAGGTAACTTGATTGCGGAAAGGCAGGGAGACCAGCGGGTTTGGAGCCGTTCCACAGCACTGCTATTAGTGAGCTTGAAATGAGAGTTATTAAATTACTGCCAGGTACTGCAGGCTTTTCCTAACAGGGCGACTTCGGCTTGGCTTGGAAACTTAAGCTCTGGCTTGTTCAGGTTAATTAAAAGAGAGCTGGACATCTTCCAGGGCCTCGCTTCTCGTTTCTGATGGCTGCCCCCTCCCTGCCAGGGCCTGGGCAGAGCGTGCCATGGGCACCCATACGGCGTCCCCCCACTGGGGGATGCTTTGGGGGCATCTGCACCAGGCAGGGTTGGCAGGCCAGGGAGCTGGGGCTTGATGTCCCACAGGATAATGACCTGAGTGCCACCAACAGTCCCCACGTGCCTTTGCACCATCCATCCTAGGATGCTGTCTACAGACCCATGGAGCATACGAGGTGCTGCAGGGCTAGGACCAGGACACCCACCCGTTTCCCGAGAAGGGGCTTTGGGAGCCCAACACGGGCAGCAGCCAGAGGCTTTCGTCATGCTCACCTCAACAGCTGCTGCCCTGCCCTTGCCCATTGCCCCTGGTCCCTGGCAAATTCCTGGTTCCTTTGTAGGGAAACGGGGGGTGAAGGCAGTACAGCAAGGGGCAACTGAAGGGGAGGTGGGGGACAAGAGGGCAACCAAGGTCCTCTCCGCTCCTCTTCCAGCCCCTCTTATTGCGTTGCTCTTGGCATCTGTGATCAGGCATGTTCTAGCTGCTGCACAACTGGCACTTTCTTAAGGATTGATGTGGCTTCTCATCATGGAGAGCAGCAAACCCAGTGTGTCCAGGGAGGGCAAGAGGGGGGTTGATTTGCCTGAGGAGGCAGCAAGGCTGACTTCGGAGGGGATTGCCTTTTCTGGGGGGAAGCAATTTTCCTTTCCCCTGTGCTCAGCCGTCCCTGCTGCTGCTTTGACTCCTGCATCAACCTCTGCGGGGATTTTCCTGCTCCCTTATCGGGTGATGGAAAGTTTTCGGCAGCCCCCTCCCCTCGCCCTGGAGCAGATCACCTGCAGAGTGGCCTTTGTAGGGCCGGGAGGTGCAGGCAGGTGGCTGTGCTGCCTGGCCCCCCGGCCTGGGAATGGCAGGCAAAGGGGCCGGGGGGGCTCAGGGCTGCACTGACCCTCCCTCCTCCCTGCCTGGCTTTGATTCCCCAGCTGCCGGGGAGGGAGAAGAGGGTTTACCCAGTGCTCAGGCTGTAAGAGCTCCCACCGCTCTTCCCCCTCCACGGCTCACTCTTCCTCCACCTGACCCCTGAGCAATGGAGGAGCGGGGTCCCTGCGAGGTAGTGGGGCTGAGCTGGCTCCCTCCTGGTTTGTCCCGCTGTCCCTGGGGAGATGAAAAGCAGCCAGGGATGTGCAGTGTCAGGAGGATGCATCCTGCTGCCCATCGAGCACCCCAGGGAAGAGGATGTGGGGTGACCCCCAGGTCGGGCTGTCATGGTGGGGAAGGGTCCTGTCCCCCCATCCCCTCCCCACAAACAGCTTTGGGAGAGCAAGGAAGACCTCCAATCCTGTTAATCCTCCACCCAGCCCCAAATTTCCTGGTGGTGGAGTGGTTCCTGGATTTGGGACCAACACCCCCCAGAGGGCTAGGGCCAGCTGTCCTGCCTCTGGCCACACTCCCAGGTCCCCGGCAGGACAATGGGTGCTGGGGGGTGGCGGGGGAAGTGGGGTGATGTAACTGCTTGCTAGCACCCAACGACCCCCAGCACCCTGCCCCAGCCGGGTTTTTGGGCCAGTCTCCAGAGGTGCGGGTAAATACCACTCACAGCTCTGTTAGTGACTCAACCCCCCGAAATGCTTTTTGGACTCATTTTCCCAGAGAGAGTTTAATGGGGTTTGTCGTGCCAAAACCCCAAGCTATGCCTCACTTTCATCCCCTAATGCAAGCCATATATCAAGAGACACTAACGGAGCAGAGAGGGTTTCTGACAAGGGGATCCTGGGAACAATCAGCCAATACCCCCCCCCCCCCAGCCTGCGCCCCCCTGTTTTGTGCATTCCTGGTAATGTAAATAGAGAGGGAGCGCTCGCAGCCCTCCTCGGACCCGAGGAGCCCGTCTGGGGACGGCGCCAGCAGCCCTGCCGGCAGTCTGCTCTCGGGGGCTTTGGCCGGTACCGTTTGAAGTGTTTGGAGTATCAGGGTTGGCGTTGTGTCCTCAGGGAGAGCATCCCCGAGGCCAGCCATGCCCACACGCATCCCTGTCCCATGCAGTTTGGAGGTGTGGGGGGGCTTCAGCTTAGTCTAATTTGTCCCTTTTCTCCCAAGAGAAGCCGCCTCTCCTGTCCTCCCTGCCAAAACAGCCTTCCTCCTAGCAAGCTGTGAGATGAGGATGGAGGGTGCAGCCCTGGCACTGACAGCGTCCCGTGGGGGCTTTGGGGCCCTTTGGGTGCTGACCACTGGGTCTGCCTCCTTCCCCAAGCACCCCAGGGTGCCTCCATCCCCTGGATCTTGCAGGAGGGAGAGATGCAGCTTCCTTGCCCCGGCAAGGTGGGGGTGGCCACAGCAGCGGGTTGGGGCTTTTGCACTGAATTTCAGACAGCGTCGGGCATGGGGGAGCTCATGGCGGTTTGGCACCAGGCACCATCTCCAGGGTCAGCCTGAAGAGGGGGAACCATGGGTGGGTGCCCTTTTTGTGGTCCTTTATGAGGCATGGGGAAACCTGAAAGACTAACTACCTAACTTTTTTTAATTTCAATGCCCACACATTTGTTTGCTGTGCCTGTTAGCAATGCAGGTTTCGGCTCTCCTGGAGGATGGTGGGCAAGTATGGCACTGCGTCACCTTGGAGGGGACCTGCAAGCCAGCCTGGATACGTGGTTTTGTTCCCGTGTGCTTTGCTGACCATCCCAGGAGAAACACAAACGCACCCCAGGCAGGACCAGGGAGCTCAAACCAGGCACACCTCATCCTTCTAAGGGGGGGGAAAATTACCAAGGCAAAGCACCTCCCCGGGGAGAGTTTCCAAAACAAATCCTGGGCCTTGGCTCACCACACAGAAATGGGAAAGCTCCTGGAGGTTTTCTTTCAGCTCATCTAGAGGAGGATCCTGGCAGCATTGTAGTCAGGGTGGGGGACACGGCAGCCAAGGTGCCACCAGTGCTGGTCCCTGGCCCTGAGGCTGCAGCTGGAGGAGCGGCCACAGCTGGGAACATCTGGATGCAGAGGAGGGGTTGCCGGCAAAGGGGATGCCGGGGAGGCTCATGCTGGCTCGTGTGCCGGGAGTGGGTTGCACACTGGCTGAGGTATCCCTGGGGAAGTCCCAGGCCAGCAGAAGTCCCTGGGCCGAGCGCCCTGGGACAGGCTGCAGAGCCAAGGCCTGGGTGAGTGGGGGCAGCCCCTGGGACCACGCATGCCTGGGGAAGGCTCTGCAAAGAGAAGGAGTTGGAACGGCAGCAAGCGAGTGGGCTCAGGATGAGGAGGAGAGACCAGGGTGGGGACAGGGACCCCTTGGGGCCACCTTCCTGATCCCTAGCCCAGCAGGGGCAGAGATCCAGGGGAATGGGGCTGCTCCCCTCCATCACCCATGTGCCCCCAGCAAGGGCACAAGCAGGGACAGGAGGTGGGGGACTCCGAAAGTGGGGAAGGGGTGTGCTCCTTCTGGGGTTAGCTCTCCTCCCATCTCTGTTGGGTGTCAGTAATTCAACCGAGGGCTGGGAAAGGAGGAGGACTGTGACGTCCCACACACAGCAATCGCATAAGAAACATAGGGAAGCTTGCTCATGGCTGCAATCAAAGCGCTCACGGGGTGGGGAATGGCACTGTACCAACTGACAGCTGAACCAAAACCACTACAAGGAAATGCCACCCCCACGCTAGTGAGGGACATCCCCGTGGGAGTGGGGACACCCTGTCCCCGCAGGAGCCTTCCCCAGGGACCAGCCACCATGCCACCAAGTGGCATTGCTCTGGGTGCCCATGGCCCTTCCCCTCTTCCACACACTCACAGGGGGTGCTGTGATGGGGCCGGCAATGCTGGGTGGCCCTGGGGGACCCCGGGGAACGCGCTAGGACTGGGGGCAAGGGTTTTATTTGCCAGGACCAGCCCTCTGTGGCCCTGGGGTTTACGAGGCAGCCGATGCGGCTGCTTCCTCGTGGGCTGCAGCAATAAAGCTTGCTGGGGGGTCAGAGGTGATACCGACTGCTCTTAAGTGGGCAGAACTGGTGGTCTGGGATGGAAACTGAACTTCTTGAGCCATAATCAGAACCAGCGGGGTTAAATTCCAACAGCTAAATACCGAGGACTTAGCCTAAACATCTCTCCTGTCTTGCTCAGTCTGTCCCAAACAGGATCCTGCAGCGTGCGGTTGTTTGGGCAAGGTCAGGCTGCCGGCGTGCCGAGGTTTGTGTGCCGCATCTCCCCGCTGCCTTGAGATCAGGCATTGTCGGGGCCGCTGAGTTTCCTCCATCTCGGTGCGCTGTTGCACTGGGTAAATACCTCTGCAGCGCTTGGGAAATTCGGAGAGACCTGCAAATGGATGCAGAGTTAAGCAGCTGCTGGTTTCAGGGCTCTCCAAAGCGCCAGGGTGAGGTTGATGCTGGAAACCTGAGCCCTGTAATTGTATTTTTCTGCCCGGGTGATATCTGAAGGGTTGGTTGGTTTGTTTGCGTGTTTGTTTGTAGTAAACTATCAAAGGAGGCCTCGGCGGTGATGCACACCGCTTCTAAAAAAGGGCCTGCCCCGGAGCAAGCAGCAGCCTTTCTCCAGGTCGAGCCACTACACGTCCCCATAAGCATAACTCGTCCTACCGGTGGCGGCTCTGGAGGCACGCCAGCATTCCCACAGGAGTGGGGGATCACCTGCCATGCCTGAAAATAGGCTCCAGCATCTTCCAGGAGAGCCCCAGGAAGGACTTTCTGCAGGGCGCAAGCAGCGGCTGCAAAAGGACGTGGCCAAAATGTGGCCGTGGAGAGGCAGGGGGAGTAGGGGAGTCAACAGGAGCAGGGCTGAGCAGGTGCACCATCGCATTTCCTCAGTCGTGGAAAGCCAACAGAGACGCAACCCCCAGAAAAAGACAGTAAAGAAATGCAAACATGATCATGCATCTCAAGGTCCTTGTGCTGACTACAGCGCAGTCCACCAAGGAGACCTGGCTTGATGCTTCATGGGCCAGTTTCTCTGTTGGCCATCCCAATGGGAAGGTGGGAAAGTCCTTGGAGGCATCCACCACACAAAGCCAACTCCATCCCCGTGTCTGTCCAAACATCCAGGCACCTCCACCTCGTCAGGTCCTGGTTTCTACCTCTAGCCTGTGGGAACAGAGTCACTACTCCCTGTGGCAGGAGGTTAGCGGAGGGCCGGGCAGGCTGCTGAGCGTTAGCATCGGTGTGGTTTATTACGCTCATTAATGATGTGGAGAAGGCAGCGTGTTAGCAAAAACGTGACATATTTAGGTTAGTTAAGGCTGAAGGACTCTGCTGCTGTGGGAAAGGATTGCACGAAGATATATGACATTCACCATGGGCCCGTGCGAGATGATGCATCTTGGATAGACTAATCAAGATAATTCACATATATTGTCCTAAATTAATTATAGCCACTAAGTACAAGCCCAACACGTCAATGCAGACAGCTCAATTAAGAGCTCTTATTCAATATAAGCTGATGGTCAAAAGAGCAAAGGAAAGATTACAATGGGCAGAGTATGGAGCGAAGCGGTGGAAATATTGCAGTATTGGTGCTTAAATCAACACGGCTCCGCCAGCACGTGGAGGGGAGGAGGGCGAGGGTGATGGGCACGGGGCGGTGCAGTGGCAGGCTAAAACGGCACAAAGAGGGACCTGCTTCAGCCCTCTCTTCCTGACAACCTCTTAAAAACGGAAGAGTTCAAGCGTATGCAGCAGATTTTTAAATAACAAGGGAAAGGAGGGGAAAAAAGAGCTATTTTAAAAAGCAAGTGCTATTTGGGTGGACCAGGAGCAGCGGTTCCCATCCGTGTGGGACGGTGACCCAGGGCACAGCACCCGTGTGCTGTGAAGAGGAGAAGGATGCGCCCGGCTCTGTATACAGTGGGTGAGACCAGGAGCCGACGCTGCATCCCAGCTAGAGAAAGGATGTGGAAAAATTGGAGAGAGCTCAGGAATATGGGAAACTGCCTTTGAGTGGGAGGCTGAAGCAGGCCCCTGTCTATTTAGTCTATCGCAGGCGAGGTTAGGATGTGAATCCATCGCAGTCAGCACGTACCTCCATGGGGAAGGGATTTCTTTCAGTCAAAGACACGTAATGAAACTCAGCAGCGGGGGGGCTGCAGCGGGTCTCGCACCGCAACAGGAACTCACTGGAGGCCGGGAGAGCTCTCCGTCTCCCACCCCGCACAGCGGAGGGGCTCCCTACAGCCTCCCTCCGGTGGGGGTCCCTTTCCCCCAGGTGTTGTGATACTCAGCGCGGGAACCCCGACACCAGGCTCCCCGTGCCCAGGGCAAAAGGTTTCATGCCCGAGCCCAGCAGTGGCTGCGGGAAATCCTCGGGCTGATTTCCCTCCTGCAAGACTCCGGCCAGCATCATGCAATCTGTTTTCATTCCTTTTTCATGAGATGTGAATAATTAATGAGAAACACAATGCGGGGAGGATAAGATGAATATATATATATACACACACACACATAAACTCACACAGACACACATATAGTGTTAAAAAGAATTAAGGCTCAAATATATGGGGGGGGGTTGTGGTTCGGCAGCCGTGAAAATGTGGGGCAGAGAGCAGGTGTATGGGGAAGAGTCCTAAAAGGCAGATGGAGGTTTTTTTGAGGGATACAGAGGATGGAATATAGGTGTTGTCTCCTATGGAGGGAAAGGCCCAAGTAGGTCGTCCTGCAGAGCCCTCGAGGTCCGGCAGCAGGGACCCCCAGCCCTCCTGCCTGGCCTGGGAGCTCACTGCAGGCAGAGGCATCTCTCCCAGCTCCTTCCCCACAGATGCGCAGGGCTGCGCTCCTCCGAGGAGAGGGTGATGCTGAGGGTTGCTCCTGTGTCACCTGGGAGAAGGGACGAGATGCCCGTGGCTTCCCGTGCTGCAGTGGGAGACCAAGCCCAAGGAAGGATGAGAAACAGCATATCTGCACCCCAGGGTTTTGCAGCCCTGACAAACCCACCCTCCTCGGCCTCTCGGCAGCAGCCCAAGCCCTGTGCGGCCGCTGCTGCTGCTGCTTCTGCAGGGTTGAGCCTCTTGCACACACGAAGGCTGCGTTGAGCGCGGATGTGTGAATCAAGACATCCTGTCTCCAGCTGCATGGCAAAGCCCATCACCTGCTGTATCAGGTCTTCCAGTCACCAGCCAGGCCTGACAAGTGCTAATTGGCAGTAATTAGCTTTGTCTGTTGCAGAGAGCCCATTGCAATTGGATGCTGCAAGAAGAGGGCTGGTGAGCTCCTGCTCCACATCGGGTGCTGGAGCCAGCCCTGCGGAGGGGTGAATCCTCCAGCATCACCCCAGCCTGGGTGACAGGGATGGAGACAGGGACAGGGGTAGGGGTGGCTGCTGCTGCCTTCCTGTAGCCCCAGCTCCCTGGAGCTGGGCACTCGAGCTGTAGGCAACTGGCTGGCTTCCTGGGAGCGGGACCTTCACAGCAGTGCTGCCCTGCAGAGCTAACCTGGAGTGATCCTGAGGTGCAATCCCTTGGCTGCTGCTTTTCCAGCGTGGAGCTGAGTCATGGCCCATGGCCAGATGGAGGTAGGGAAAGGGGTGGGTGTGGGGGACAGGGAGTGCCTCGAAGGTGGCTGGTGGTGTGGCTGCAGGCAAAGGCTGCTGAGCTCGGGCATCAGCGTGATCACACCTTCACTTGCTCAGGACATGGCGAGCCTGGGAGTCTCCCATGGCCATAGCTCACATTTCATGAAATGAATTTGTACGTTCTCTGTACCCCAGCAGGAGTCAGCCCCCATGGCCCACCCTGACCCAAGGGACGCTCCCTGTAACAGGAGCATCTGTGCTGGCATGGAGAGTGGGGTCCCCATGCAGGGACAGCAGGGATGCATGGACACACTCACTGTCACCTGCACCCCAGCCAGCCCCTGTGTCCTGGTGGCGCTTTGAGCAATGCACCAGCAGCGCAGGGGGGCTCCGATAACCTTGGCTAGATGTTCCCCAGGCAAAGAGTGCAGGGCCACAGCCCCAGCCATGAGCAGTGGCTTTGTGCAGTGGCTTTGTGGCAGGACACAAGCTGCGGCTGCCCCACCTGACAGCCCAAAAGCAGGCGATTTCCTTCTCCTCACCCTGGTTTTCCAGCTTTTGAATCTTCTTCACCCCAAGAACACCCTCGTAAAAATAACCCTGCTGGAGTCCTTCTCTGCCCGGTCCCTGCCACCTTCCCTGCCAGCTCCTGCCCCCACCGCCGCAGCAGGGACCGGGTGCCAGGCTGGCATTGCCAGCAGGACAAGGTTTGCCCCCTCCTTGGGTTCATCCCAGCCCAGCTGTACCTGAGCCCACCGGGGCTGGGGGCAGGCAGGGGCGCCTGGCAGCCGATCCGGCCCATCCTGCCTTTTATCCACAGAGTCGGTGGCTCCTGTTTCCCAGGTCTAATTTATCACCTCGCTTTTTATAAATGGGTCATTTCCCATCCCCAGTCTGAGAGACAATTGTGACGGGCCCTGGCACCGTGCCACGAGCTCCTTTCAACTTCGTAGCGAGTTCATCAAAGGCCCGAGACGCCATTTCCCCAAACAGTAAAAGTGTCAGAGAAAGAGGCGTGTTGGGAAGCCTCGGTGACAGCCAAGTGCTTAATTAGTGGTAATGCAGAGTTTACGGCCTCCCCCTGGCCCCTTGTTTCTGGGAAGGGCGTGAAGGGTGAGACAGGTCTCTCTGCTGCTCGGTGACCCGTGATGTCCCCCAGCGGCGCTGGCAGAGGGTACGGGGACATCCCAGCCTGGCTGCTGCGGGAAGACGAGGAGAGATTTCCCCGTGCAGTGCTTGCCTGAGAGCATCCCCATCCATGGGTGCCCCTCATGCCACAGCCCGCCCCAGCACCCATTGCTGCCCTGGCATCCGCAGGCACCCTCCAGTTCCCAACTGCTGGGTGACCAGGGAGGATGTGGGAAAGCCCCGGTGCAGGGTCAGCAGCAGAAACGCCGTTTCCCACCCAGCCGTCCTCATCCCAGTTGCAATCTCTTGATTCCTGCAATGCCTTGCAGCCTGGTGAAACCTGGTGCCAGGGCAGCAGGCTGCCCGAGGGGCTGCGTATCGCTCTCACATCCCTTTTGTTCCTCTCCTCTCTGCGCTAATCCTCTCTCTTTTCCTCCAGAAATCACGTTCCTACCCACCACATTCCCTGCCTCTCTCCGGGCTATTTTTACTGTATCCTTTTGGTGATGGAGCAGCTGGAGCCGAGCGTGGCGACTTCAGCGTTCAAAGGCAGAGCATAAGCGTTAACAGAGCTGATGGCATTATGATATTGGCACTTGTCTCTCCCACTGCTTCCCTAGTACAGCCTAACATCAGCTGGGATTTTTAGCTACGACAGTGTATTTAGCAGGGGCTTCTCACTGCCTGCCAGGGCCACCAGACCCATCCTCTCACCCCTGACCTCACTGGGGGACAAATTTTCCATCGGAAGTTGTCAAATACAGGTAAGGCTCAGAAAGAAAATCAAAAGATTTAGTGATGTAGTGCTTTATCCACCCCATCCATGGGCGTCTGCGGTTCCCAGGGGAGCAGATCACCATGGGGAGCACTGCCACCACTGCGAAGCCAGAGGTACAGGGAGTGAGCGTAGAGGGCTCCTCCATCACTTGGCCAGCAAAGTACCACGTCCCACTCTAGGATGAAGCTGGTCCCAGCTGGAGCACCTCCATGCCTTGCTTTCCTGCCTGCAAAGGTGCCACGTTACCCCTCCCAGGACACGCATGTGGCCAATGGGGATGAGCAAGGTAATGGGCGGTTCCGTGGCACTGCTTGCTATCCATGTTCTTCATCCCCCCAGGGGCCGGAGCAGCGCTGAGCTGATATAAAGCAGATATAAAGCTGATTTTCATTAAGAAGCAGTGTCAGAGGAGCGCTGGGTCTCATCTTGGGGCCCCGCTCGCACCCAGCGGGGCTGCGACGCCGGCAGCTCTGCCCGCTCCCCAGGCACGTGTCCCACGCCGGGTGATGGATGGCATCTCCCCAGCACCATCCCATGGCACGCAGGCAGAGCTGGCCCAGATCCACCCCGGGACGGGATGACAGCTGTGATCGACCGAGTCCCCGCATGTAGGACCGTGTCACCCCACGCACAGGACATTCCCGCCTGGAGGAGCAGGCGGAGGGACCTGGCGGTTCCCCGGCACATCCCACCTGGCCACGGTTCCCTGCTTCGCCTCCCTGGCCTCGCGTTTCCTGAGTGCTGGGCTCTCCCCCCGCCACCCTCCTCGGCACGGCTGGGGCCTTGCAGCTACAACCAGGAAACTATAAAACTTTACAGAGTGCGGCTGGAGAGAAACAGGAATTGCTGCAGTGACTGCCAGAAGGGCCAGCGTTAGATTCACAAGATTTTCCAGGGCTTGGACTCGCCAGGAAGGGATTTATCCACCTAGGAGGAGCTGTAAAAACTAAAATTAAATTCTTCATCTTGGAAAGGGAGGGGGGAGAGAAAGAAGAAAATGCTTGACCTCCCCCCAGATGCTCTGCTGGAGGCCAGGAACTGGGGGAGGGTATGTGGGGTACCCACAGCTGCACCTGCCGAGCCCCGGGCTGAGGGGTCCCTGGCACCCCGGGGGTCCCTGCCCCAAACACTGTGAGTGGGTGCTGCTTGTCCTGGGGTCTGCACCCTGCACCCTGCAGCCTGACCTTGCCGTCAGGGCATCGTTCAGGAGTCTCTGGGGGTGCCAAGAGGGAGTATTGGGGACACTGTCCCCATTCCCTATGGCTCTATCCCTTGTGCTGCCATCCTTGTTGCAGGCAAGGATGGCACCGGGTGCAGCATGGGGGCATTTTGGGACCCCAGCAAGGGGTTAGCAGGGATGTTCCTGACGGCCCAGCCTGACAGCATCCCAGCAGCTCAGGGCTGGGGGGGTGGGTGTTTTCTGTGGTGTTTTGGAGTCTCGTAAGCAGTTGGGAGGAAAAAAACATGTTGGCCTGCAGGTTTCGGGGACACGCCACAGCGCCCCAGGTAGCCATTGTGGGGGACAAGGCAGTACTTGGCTGCTGCTTTCCAATGGGGTGCAGCTGATTTGGGGGCTGCACTTGGCCCCCATTCTGGGTCAGCTGAGCCACAGTGGCCTCCCTTGCTTTGTACTGGGGCCAAGGGGACCCGATCCAGCAGCCTGCCAAAGGGGAGCCGGTCCCCTCCTGTGCTGGGGCCACCAGCTCTCAGTGTAGGGCCATTTTGGGACTGGGGCTGCCCAGGCACTTAGCGCAGTCCTGGGTGCATCTCTCTGCCCGCCTGCTTTCCCTGCCCTCTCCTGAGCTGCTGGTGTGGGGCAGGCAGGTCCTCCCTCACCGCCCTGCTCCTCCCCGTCCCACCAGGCTCCTGCGGAGGTGGCAGGCAGGGGCACACCAGGGTCACCCGGCCACGGGCCCGCCAAACCAGCCCCGGCACCCACAGGCTGCCAGGGCAATATATCCTGCATTCCTCTAGCCCTCCTCACTGGGTTTTCCCCAATATAAAGGTGCATACAAATGCTCTTAGCAAAAGCCCACGCTGCTGCCGGCTTTGGGGGCCGTTTTCTGCATGTGGGGAGCTGGTACAGCATCCCAGCCGGCATGCAGTGGAGAGGGCTGTGCTGTGACAGGCTCTTTTTAGGAATATAGCGCTCACGAGGCGGTAAATCTTACGTTGTTAGTCTCTTTGCAACAAGCCAAGTTCCTGGAGTCTCACCGCCGAGCGGCATGGGAAAGCATCCTGCCATGGCCAGGGAGAAGCTGGGCTGCTCCTCCAGACGTGTGGAGGCAAAGATCAAACGATGCTCGCTTGGAAATCTCAGCAAAATTGTGCCAGAGGACACGATGGATGTCCAGGCCAAGCCAAAGCTGCAGCTCTGCCGTCGCTGGCTCCTGGGGAGAGCTGGGCTGTGCCGGGACCCTGGCAGCTCTGTCTACCCGGCCGTTGGATCGGAACGTGGCATGCCAGCAATTTGTTCTGTACTCGTGCTTTCAGGCTGGAAAAGCCAAGGGAAACCTGCAGATGAGAAGTTCACGTGCAAAATCCCATCGGCTGAGTGCCTGGCTGCTGGCACTGCCGCATCACCGGTGTCCTGCCCTACCGGGACACCCAGGTGCAGCTCTGCAGATGGGCTTTGCAGCAGTTTTCATTTTATTTCAATTTTTTTGCCTGCAACAGATTTTACACCGAATGCATGGAAGCACTGCTGCGAAAGTATGTATCGGGGAATGCTCTTTTGTCGCTTATTCTGGTTTTCTTTCTATTTTTTGCCTGTTACTGCCAGTGCAGGCTCTTAAAATAACTGGCTACTTTAAACCGCGTCCTTTTGTTCCCTGGCTGAGCACTGCTGGATGCCAGCTGGAGAGGGAGGGAGGTGAAGTGTCAGGGCCCTGCGGAGAGTTTTAAAGGAGGTTTGTGTTAATGGGGACAGTGTGTTGCACCCCGAGTCCTTTGAGCTACCCTCTCCCTCGCTGCTGGCCAGGCTCCGTGCCGTGGGTTTTCCCAGGGAAGCACTGAGTTTGCAGGTTCTCAGCTGGCCCCCGCATCACCACCCAAACCTCATCCAGGCTCCAAGGGGCCAGCTGCGGATCTGCACCCCAAGCTTTGCAGCCTGCCGGTGGGTCCCCCGGGGATTCCTGCCAGTGCCCCCGACTGCAGAGCCCTGCCCACAGGGCTGTCCCTTTCCCACCCTTGCACCGTCCACTTTGCAGCAAACTTTTTGAACGATGAAAGCTCCCAGGTACTGGAGGGGAGGTGGAGGACAGAGGCCGCATGGCTCCCTTGACCCCAGTTAGTGTGGGAAAGGGCTACAGCAAAACTGGTTAGGAACTGGGAGCCGGCCCCTGGGGAAGCAATAGCTAAGCCTGGCTTATCCCTTCCAAGCCGAGCGCTGGGGCAGTGGATGCAAATCCCAAGCAGGCTGGGCGCTGCCTGGCACCTCTCCCGGGGCATTTGCACCGTAGTCCTCGGGCACCCCAGGAATGCGGCGTGGCGGGGAGAGGGGATCCCTGCAGCCCAGGGGAATGGGGGGGAACACAGCCGGCCGGGGCACTGCCAGCAGGCTGGGCTTCACCTCCCGCAGGGCACCGGGGCTGGGTCGGAGCCTGGCTTGGAAGCGCAAAGTCGGAGGCTTGTGCCATGCCTGGGCACGTCCCCGCTTTGTTTATTCTGACAGCTTATTATTTTGTTTGGCTATTTATTCCTGGCTGCCTTTTTCTCACGGTGGCTGTGTTTATTTAGCATGGCTAGCCTGCAGCCCGCCGGGCTCTCGCACTGCTGGTGAGCAGAGCCATAACCCTGGTGCGGCAAGTGCCGTGAAGGGAGCCCCGCGCTGAGGTTTCCCCAGTGCCTGGCAGGGTGTTTGCAGTGGGTGGGATGGTGTTTCAAAGGGACAGTGGGCAGAGGACAAGAGGGTACAGGAGGGTGGTCACACATGCTTGGTGCTGTTTAAGTTGCCAGCACGCAGCCACACCAAAGGGCTTTGGCACCTGCGTGCCTTCCCACCATCACGGCCCTGTGGGGCCGGTGCGGCTGCACCAAGCGGAGAAACCCTGGGCAGGGACGAGACGAGTTTGGAAAGCATGAGGGTGGCCCATGAAGTGATGTCACCCCCTGCTGTCAGTGATGCTCCTGGGGGACCCCAGGACCCCACCAGCCCTGCAAGGTCCTGAGTGGTCCCAGAGCCTGTCCCCCTGTGGTACCAGGGTGATGTAGAGATGCCAGCACGTCATCATCCCTCCTCTCAGCTCTGGCTCAACCCTCCATTCCCAGGCCCAGCACGGCATTCCCTGTGGTGGCAGCCCCTGAGGACCCAAAATGCTGGGTCCTCTCCACGTTGAGGATGCGGCTGCGGCTGGGGGCCGGGGAGCCATGGCAACCCAGCAAGGATGGGGGTTGCCATGGCGACAGGAGGCGCAGCATCCAGAGCCAGCTTTGGGTGAGGGATGCTCCAGGTGGGGTGGGAGGCAGGACCAGGGTACCCCCCGGGCTGGGGGATGCCAAAGCCTCCGCTCAGGGTCTGGGAAAGACCCCCTGCTCCGAGAGCTACCCCTGGCCTGCAGTGCCTGGAGGCGGTGGGCAGGCAGGGGCTGGACGGATCTAGGCCCTGCGCTTGGCCCTGCCACAGCCCCAGTGTGCCCACTGCCACTGTCACCTCCGCCTGGTCCCGGGCAGCTCCAGCAGGACACAATGCTGATGCCAATGCCTACGCACTCAGTCCAGGGGAGTGACCGGCTCTGTGGGACGTGCAGCATCAAGCAAGGCCTCTTCACTTTTTGCACAAGAAAGGACTGCCAAGCATCTCTGCATGCTTCAGATATGAGCCTGAACCCCAAATGTCATGTCACCCCACTTGGACGTCACTACTCCCCACTTGGGAACGGCTCTGTGGGGTCAGGCTGGGATGCAGGGTGGGACTCAGCTCCTAAATCACTCTGTGTGTGGAGAGCATCTGCTCCCCGTGACTAAGGTGGCCACCAGACTGTCCCCAACTCAGGGTCAGGCATACAAAGGGTGTCTGTGCTGGCATTTCAGCTGCAGCCCCCTAAAATGTCACTAATGGGGCCAGGCTACTAATTGCCTGGCCAGCAAAGATGCCCAAGCAGGCAGTGGGTGGGGTGAGGACCCCACCATGGGGCATCACCAATTCATGTCCCTGCCGTGGCCCCCCAGCCCCCTGGCCACCCACTCGTGAGCATGTCCCACCATGCCCTGTCCTGCTGTGCCCCATCCTGCCGCAGGGCTGGGAGGCAGCAAGGGGAAGGGGGTGATGGGAGGCGGTGGGAGGAAACAGACCTCCCAGCTGGGAAGCATGCGGGAGAGTGACATTTGCCAGACACCGATGCTGCTTTTGATAAAGAGTGGGGGGCAGTTTACTGCCCGCAGGCACCCACGTTTCCCACACCTCCCGGCAGCTGGGGCTGAGCCTTGTCCCCCAGCCCTGGAGCCTTTGCCTCCCGCCCCCCCAGTGCTGTCCTGGCAGAGCTGGAACCGTATGAGGCCAGACGCCTCCATTCCATTTCAGACCCGGTGGGCTGCAGAGCAAGGGGGAAAAGGGCAAAAACACTGATTTTTTTTTTTTTTTGATGTAGCATTTGCCAGCATCTGATGAGAAAGGGCTAGTACAGAAGTGGACAGTGTCACCTGGACAGCATCAGAATGGTTGCAACATGCACCCTGCGGCAGATGGGACAAGGCTGGCCCTGCAAACACACAAGCCTCATCGGATTTTTCCCAAGGGCTCATCCCCAGTGCAGGAATCAGCCCAGGAGCCGGGTTTCTAGCCACCCTTCCTCCTCACGATGCCTCCCAGGGCTCCGGCACCTGGCAGGCTGGGCCCTTTCCCCCTGCAGAAATGGTGGCTGAACTCTCCGGCAAGCGCGCGCCGGCAAATGGGGCTGGCGGCCGCTGGCAGGAGCTTGCAGCGATTCCACCCTGAAGCTTGTGGCTGGGCTTTATATCCTTAAGCCTGCTTCAAACTTTGCACTGGGAGAAGTGATTTGTCTGCAAATGTTATGTGGTTAAAATAAATGCAGAGAATTTTAATCCTGGGAATTTGGAAAGTAGGAGATTTAAAATAACAAAACCCTTTCATATGGCACTTAATCCGAAATTAGCTGGGTTTTAAGTTTTACGGCAGTAGCTGATCATTCCTCGGCCACCTCCTGCTCGGCGTGGGAAGGGGAGGGGGGTCCCCAGATCCCCGGAGCAGGGGGCAGCGGGGGCTGCGGGATGGGCTCTCCCGGCTGCGCCGTGCCGCACCGTGCCAGGGCGGTGCCGGAGCAGTGACGGCACTCTTTTTTTTGTTGACATGGAATGGATCTCCCACAGCTACTTAAGGTTTTAATTGCCCTGTGATTAAAGTTTTCATTACTAAGCAATTAGCACCTGAAATTTTAAGTGCTGAAGTGTTTAACTGCATCCTGAAGCTGCCAGAGGTGAGGGGTGGTGGATGTGGGTGGGACAGGAGAGGGTTTTGAAGTGGGGACCAGGAGCGGCTGGAGGTGGCCGCCTCGCCGGGGCCCAGCCGGGCTGGCACGGGCGCTGCCGGCCGCCCCGATCCCGCTGGCAGTGCCAAGTGCCCGGCAGCGCGGGGAGGAGTGCCCGGAGGGGCGAGCGCCCAGGGATCCTGGGAAGGAGACAGGCTGGAGCCGGCGCTGACCCGGCGGGAGACGCGCCGGCTGGGCGAGCTGGCATGCAAGGGTGCTCCCCGCCCTGGGAACAGGGCAAAGGGGACCCCCAGAGCCCCCCTTGCACCAGGGATGGCACGGGGGACCCCTCAGCAGCCGCACAGCTGCCCCAGATGCCTACTCAGGTGTTGGCCCTCTGGGTGCTGCCCTTCAGACAGGGGACATGGAGATGCCCCGTGATGCCACAACAGCCCCTCTGCAGCAGTCGCCAGCCCAGAAACAGGGGGGAACCCCCCACCCCAGCTTCCCGCATCCCCGGCACAGCTGCATTCCCGGTGAACAGGCAATGGAGGCCTCTCACAGGGTTTTTTCTCCCATCCACTCGGTGCCACCCTTCAAACACATGTCCCCGTATCTATCCCATGGCGATGCGCTCCCGGGGCTGGCTGCCTGGCCAGGAACGCGCTCCCTTCTGTTTGTTTTTAAACTCCTGCTGGGTAATTTCATTTGATGCCCCTTAGATCTTCTGAGAAAATAGGAATAATTGTTCCCTAATCACCTTCTCTTTATTAAGTTGCAGCCGAGGTTGCCGCATGCCAACGAGGTGAGGGGCGGCGGCTGGGCGCAGCGGGCAGGCTGCGTGGGTGCACCCCCGTGCGTGGCCGTGGTCTGACACACACCATGCGCGTGCCAGCGTGATGTGGAGCCATCACCGGAGCACATCAGGGCTGTGTTGGGAAACGGGGAGTGAAAGTCAGGCTTGCTCCAGCGGGATGGGGTCTCTGGGTGGGAAATTTCTCACGGAGAGCGGGCCGGGCTGGGAGGTTTGTCCTCTGAACATCCATGGCCGTTTCTTGCTTTTCAGGGCTTTCCTTTCATCTCTTTTCAGCAGGTCCTGCCATCCTGCCACTCCCGTCTGCATGGTAATGCCTCCCGGGGACACCGCTGGCACCGCCGCTTTGCCCTGCAGGCTGGAGGGCTGTTCTGAGGCAGAGCATCCCTAACTCAGGGCAGCGCTGCGGACACGCTCCCCCGTGTGCCCCACGGCCCCACGTTTCACTTCTCAGCCCATCCCTGCCCACGTCGTGCCGACACGGTCCCTGTTGCAGCCCTGTCCAGCTCCAGCCATCACCCTGAGGTGCTGGGGAGGTGTCAGTGGAGGGGACCAGAGCTGGGTGCGTGTGTGCAGGGACGCTGCAGGGAGATGTCCTGGTTTCTACAGGCGTGCGTGTCCCCTGGCCACGACAGCACCCCATCCCCCGGGGACCGCAGTAGCGCCGTCCTCAGCACCGAGTCCTTGCACAAGCCGGTGGGTTGGTGTTACAGAGCCAGCCCCTGCCAGCAAATACCACGCAGTTACCACAGTTATTTCCTATTGTGCAGGCGCCGGAGCCCTGCCAGCGCTGCTCTCCAGGCCACCCGCCAGCTGTGACACCCAAGCAGCGACCCACGGCTCCCCAGCTAGCTACCTGTGCCGCTCCTGGCCCCAAAATCCTCAGCACCCAGCCGGGACCTCGGCACTGCACCCGCCTGCACCGGGGGAGCGTGAGCCCCCGGGGAGAGGTCGACTGGCGGCACCAGCCCGGTGGGAGCAAGTGGGGGCTCATTAATTACGGCACGCAGGGACAGAGGGGATTATACGCAGCATCCTCCCCCCGCCCGCGCCTCTCCGCTCCCTGCTCCAGTTTCTCGTCCTTTTCAGAAATAAATTCCTTTCGGGCTGAAATTTGCCAGGCATGGCTTGGCTCCAAGGGGAATTCTTGGGGAAAGTTTAAGTAAAATTGGTTCAGCCATTTTTAAGTTATTCAAGTGTGAATAAGCAATTTCCCCATGTGCTCCGTTCAGAAATTTTGTGCTTGGGTAACTCAGACCTCTGGAATCACAGAATAAACGAGGTTTCTGCATCTCGCTAAGCCGGTAGGCTCTGGCTGCAGGAGTTGATACGGCATCTCCAGCGAGGAGGATTTCCAGGGAGTGACTTCACCGGGAGACAGCAAATCTTCCCACCCTGAGTCTGGCCCATGGTTAGGTTTCTCAGAGTCTTCATCAGCCCCTGCCGCTCTCCTTCCCTGCCGGCACAGCATTGTACCCTGGCGTACGTGTTAATGGTGCCGGCTTTGCCACTCACGTCTCCGTTGCTCACCTCCTTGAGTGACAGCGTGTCCAAACGAACAGCTTCGGTATTTACAAACTTTGATATTTTCCACCAGGGCAACCCCCTTCCTGCTGCTTTGCTCCCCAACTGCATCCTTTTACCTGGCGAGTGCAACGTCCCACTTGCTGCTTCTATCTGTTGCAGAGATTTATCACGTTCACATGTCATGTCCTGTCTTAAATTAGCATGCTGGCTCTCTCGAGCATGGCTTTTCCCTTTGGGAACCATGCCCGGTGGTGCCAGGGCACAGCAGTAGCCCTCAGGGCACAGCATCCTGGCAAGGCTCCCCGCAGCTCCCAGGGATTGCCAGCATTCCTGCAACAGGAATCAGTCATCTCCAAATTTTCAGCAGTCCAAGCAGAGCCCGTGCCTGTGCCGATCTCTCTGGACGGGGCTTGGGAAGCCAGATCCTTCTGGGACAAGGCAGGAAAATGCCTGTCCACGGCCCTGGTGGGTTTGTGCAGCAGAAGGCGGAGGTGATGCAGGCACGTTCTGCATCCATCCGCACAGCAGAGAGGCGGATCACAGCCAGCCCCGATAACCTCCCGAACTCCTGCTACTGCCGTGAGCCACGGGAAAGGTGGCCGGGAGCATGGGCCGGCAGCCGCCCCGCTGCGCCGGCGCGTGGATGGGCCCACAGCTGCACGGCAAGGGAATTTCTGGGGCAGGTTTCTGGGGCGGGAAGCGCTGCAGCGAGGCGCCTCTTGCAGATGGCAGGCGGCTGCAGCGGGGGCAGCCCAGATGGCCGTGCCATGGGAGCAAGGCTGCCTAGGGTGACGCACCCAGCCGTAAGCCGCCCCCCCTACCCCAGACCTGCCGGAGCTCCCAGCCACCCAGAGGACCAGGGCCATCAAAATGCCCCAAAATCAGGGACTCAGGAGATTTTGCTCGGCCCTCAGACAAGGCCCAGCCTACCCAGACATCTGAGGAGGAAATTTGTGGTGCAGCACAAAGGGCCAGGACAGGTCACAGCCCGTGTCCCGCACCCGGCCCTGCAGGGATGTGTCTGTCCTCAAGGATGTGGCAGTGCCAGCTCCGGACACAGGGACAGTGTGTGTGTGCACCATACTGAGGGAGCAGAGTCTGGCCCACACAGGGCCCCAAAACCTCCCTGTGGCAATGGGGGGAGAGAAAGGGGGAAGACTGAGGCGCTCACAGGCTGGAGGCTGTGGCTGCATGCATAGTAGCCAGCACCGTCTCCGATGAGGAGCGTGGTGAGGAAGGCACGCTGGGGGTGGGGGAAGCAGGAGCTGGGGGGTCACTGCAGGGTGCACACTGTATGGTGTCACCCTGGTTGGGATCCCAGTGCTCAGCCCTGTCATCGGGGTGGGAATCACGGTGTAGTGGGGACAGGATGGGATAGGGTGGGATGTGATGCATGGGATGGGCTGGGACAGGATGAGGTGAGACGGAATGGCACAGGGTAGGATGCATGATACTGGAATGGGATGGGACTGCAGAGGATGCGATGGTGATGGGTGGCACAGGTAAAGCAGGCTGCCAGTGATGGGGCACAGAGGGGCCCATGGGCCCGTCAGCACACATACTAACAGGCTCCCGCAGTCATCCGCACTCGGCGGGGGGCAGGGCAGAGCGGGCCTGGGGCTGCGGGCCAGGCCGGGAGCGCGGCCCCTTTAAGAGCCCAGTTCCGCGGGCGGCCGCTGGGTGGGGCGCGCTCCCCGCCCTGCACCTCCCGCTCCGGGGGGCGGGGCCACCGGGGGCGCGCCGGGCAGCCCCCGCCCCCTCCAATTCATCTTTCCGCGAAGGCTCCGCCCTCCGTCCCACCGCCGCCCAATGGGCGCCGCGCTCGCCGTCGCCAGGGGCGCCGGGTTGCCAGGGGCGGGCTGATTGGCGGGCCGGTCCCGCCCCGCGCGGCTCAGCGGCGGCAGCGGCGGCGGCGGCGCCAGAGCGCGAGCGTGGCGCGGCGGCGAGAGGAGCCGCGCGTGGCGCCGAGCTCGGGACTGCCCGGCGGGGCCGCCCGCACCGCCCCCCGCCATGGCCGCGGCCCGCCCGGGGGCCCCCCCGCCGCCGCCGCCACTGCTGCCCCTCCTGCTGCTCCTGCTGCTCCCCGGCGGCCGCCGCGCTCTGGAGGGTGAGTACCGGGCGGGCGGGCGTGCCCTCCCGCCGCACCGGGGCCCGTGCGATCGCGCACACACACACACGCACGCACCCTCCAGGGTGTCCCCAGCCCACCGGGCCTCGTCGGCGTCCGCCACCGGCTCGGCTCGACTCGTCGCGCCGCGGACGCCCGGTTGGTCCCCGCGGGGAGCTCGCCGCCGCAGCGCGCCCCGACGCCGCTGCCAGCGCTCAGCCGCCCTCAGTAGGTTTCAGAGTCAACGCCCCGTGGAACCGAGCCCGGCGCGGCCGAGGCGCGGCCGGCGGCTGCTGGCAGGGAGCGGCGCCTCGTTGGATACTCGGTTCACGTTCCGAGGCTTTTCGCCACGACCGAGAGGGCTGGAAAATTAATATTTCTTTCAGTGGAAGCTCGCGGCGTGCCAGAACTGGTGGGGCCGCCGGAGGAGTGTCCGTGTGCCGTGTCCGGCTCCGTCCCTTCCCCGGCAAGGCTCGCCGCGCCCGCTGCCTTAACCCCCGAGGCTCCGGCGTGGGACCGCCGGGGCGAGTGGCCACGCGTGTCGCATCCATCCCCGAGCGGGGCTGCGCTCCGCGGCTCGCCCGCCCCCGCGGGCGGGCGAGAGAAAACGGGGAGGAGGGCAACCCCGCCGCGCTCCGGTGGAGTTGGGGATAAAAGGAGGGTTAATTGTCTCCCCCTCGGAGGGTGAATCGCGGTCCCCGGGGCAGCGCCGTCGCCCTCCCCCCCCCCCCCCGCGGCTTTGAACGAGAAAAGCGGCTTTTGGCCCCGCTGGGGGACCGGGGGGTCCCGGAGCGGGCGAGGCGGGTCGCACCGAGGAGGAGGACGAGGACGGGGGGGTCCGGGCGGGTTTTTGTCTAGGCACAAAGTGCGCGGCTCCGGCCGGGAGCGCCGGGGGCGGCGGCGCTCCGGTGTCCGGTAACCGAACCGGCTGCCGGAGCGGCGGGAGGGGGCCGAGAAGGGAGAAACCCGGGGCGGAGAGGAGCTGTCGGTGCCTCCACCCGCCCGGGCGGAGGGGCTTTTGTGTGCTAGGAGGCAGTTTTTTGTGCTCGAGCTTCCGCTACCGTCGCCCCGCGGTGCGGGTTTTGGGCTGCGGCACCGGGGGTGACCGTGGGCAGGAGCCCTGTTTTGGGGGGGTGGGACACGTTTCCTCCGGCTTTGGGCTTTGTAGAAAGTTTGGGGGGGGGGGGGGGGGGAAATCAGCCTCCTTTGTACGCCGTAGGAAACGTGGGCCTGCTCGGTCCGTGAGCGCCGGGCTGAGCGGGAGCCCCACGGCAGGAGGGGAAGGGAGAAGCCTGCCCGCACCCAGCCTTCTCGGGATGGGGGCTGCCGGGGACCGCCGCGCCGGGCAGAGCCCTGGGGAGCCCTGGAGAGGTGCAGGAGGATGAAGTTGTGGGCAGGGAAGGTTTGCTGGCGGGGCCCCCACGCCTGCGGGCAGCCCCTCGCAACCCACTTCCCATCAGCGGTTTGGGAACCGGGAAGGAAAGCTGGCGTGGGGGCTGGCAGCCCCGGCGCGCATGGCCCGGGGACTGTCCCCGGGGAGAGAGGGAGCCCCGGTCTCTCCCCGCCGCTGCCCGGGGATGGAGCGGTGCAAAGAGACGGATGGAAAGAAAATAAACAGCTCCCGCTGAAGAGTCGCTGGGTTTTCTCAGCTTCCCGAATGTGCGGAAGGGTCAGGGGCCGAGCGCGCTGCCCGAGGAGGTCAGGGCCCAGCTGGGTGCCAGCCCCATGGAATCGCTCCGGGGCTGGCTGGCAGCCACCCAGCATTTTTGGGGCTGGCCCTCATTCCCTTGGGATTTTTTTTTTAATTTTTTTTTTTTTTTTATTTCTTTTCCTCCTTTCCCCTTCGCTCTTGTCCAAGCTGGAGGGAAAGTTGCAGCTGGGCCAGGCGAGGTTTCTTCTGCCTTGCCCAGCGTTAGGAAGCCGTGGCTCGCGTCGGGGTCAGCGAGCTCCCGCGCTTCTGCTGTGCTGGCCATTTCTCGCCGCTCGCAACGCTGCTTCCTGACGGGGACCAGCACGTTCGTGCGGTTACAGTAAATCTAGCATGCACGTTCGTTCGGGTATTTTAGTACTGATCATAAATCTGGCGTGGCCATAAATCTGCGTGCACGTTCTGCAGATGACAACGGTAGCGAGCGGTCCTCGGACCCGGCCACTTTGCTGTCCCCTCCGAGGGGACAACAGGCCGGGCTTGCGGCTGGTGCCCGGCGGGGAGGGCAGGGGGCTTCGGGGCTGGACGGTGCTGCCCGTTCCCGGGGGGATGGCGGGGAGTTGGGTTTCTTTACAAGGCCCCACGGGGGTGGAGGGGAAAAGCCGTGCTCGGCAGCAGCTCAGTGAGGGCTTTGTGCTGCCGAGGAGAAAATGGTTTCTCTCCAGATCCTGTAAGTGCGCTGGGTCTGTTTGAAGTCACAATGTGTTTTTCTTCTCCGGTTCAGCAGTCCCCAGGCCGGCTGCAGAAGGAATGCTCTATCCGGGGGCAACAGCGGATCCTTTCTCCAGTGCAGGGGTTGGAGCCGAGGAGTTTGTCCCGGCAGGGCTGTGGGAGCAGCGGCCCTGTGGGGAGCGGACGCAGTGAAACGGCGTTGGGAACCTGCTGCGTTCAAGGCCCTTGCTGACTCTCCGGGGATAAAACCCCAGGCTTCAAAACACCTTGGCCTGAGGGAGCGTGGATGGCCACAGGCTCGGTGTGCCTGTCACCCCGGGGGTGTGGGGGGGCTGGGACCAGGGCCTGCTCTCCCAAAGGAGCCGCTCTCCCAGGCAGCTCCTGCCCCAAGCAGCCTCTCAGGGCATGGGACTCCGTTTAAAGTTGGGGTTTCCCACGTGCTCCCCCACGAACCCCCGTGCTGAGGCACCGCGTTGCTCTGTGTAGCCCCGAGCCGACTCGGGCTCTAGCGAAATACCCAAACTCCCCCGAAGCAGGAGGATTTCTAGCGGGCGATTCTCCTCATCGGGGCTCTGCCTGTTCGCAGCTCCCAGACCCCCGCCGGGCGTTACACAGGCTGACCACGCTCCTCTCTGCATCGTCAAACCCCTGCCTAATTGACCCCTGTACTGGAACTGCCAGGTATTTTCTTGGCAGGGAGATTTGCTTTCCGTTTAATTACTTTTCACTAAAATGGCATGTTTCTCGGCGGGCTGATGGGGGGAAGTTAGCCCTGCTGTTTTATTGATGCTTGGGGTAGGGCTGCGAGGGAGAGCGGGTTGTGGGGCTCCGCAGCGGTCGCTGGATTCACTAAATCCCCCGTTCTTCCCTAAAAGCTCCGTTTGAGGAAGCCTGCCCCATCCGTGCTCCCGAGGCGGGGAGGAGAAGGGCTTTCCCTTTGTGTCAAGCGGAGCATGCGGAGAGCCGGGGAGAGGGAAAACTTGCAGCACTGGGATGCGTTTGCAGCCCCGCGTTTCTCCCCGGCATACGGCTCGGCTGCGGGGCCGTGCCGGCCCAGCCCTCGCGATTGGGAATAGCGGCCTCTGGTTTTTAAGGAATGAACCGAAACTCCTTGTTTTGTTGTGATGACTTACTGTGAGAGATATTCGGGGAAACCAGTTTGTTGCATTTTCTTTCCGTGAGCCGTTCGCTGCTGCCACTGGAGCAGGGGAGCTTGGTGTTTAATTAAAACAGCCCGAGCAATCTGAATCACAGACTTGCATGTTTTTAAAATTGTAGCTGTTCCTGTTGTGCTGAGTCAAACTGGTTTGTCGGGATTAAGCGTCTCCGCCTGGGAGCCGCGCTGGGGGAAGGGTGCTGAGGCAGCCCCGGGGTCGGGATCCCCATTGCCGGCTGGCAGGGGCGGTGAGGTGGGTGCCAGCCCCCCGCCCCCGAGGAGACCCCCGGGAAAGGGGGACTGTCCCCATGGGCTGCGGTGGACCTGGTGGCTGCCATCACCCCGTGCTTCCCCAGGGCTGAAGCCACTAACGAGTTGGTGTTGCGCGTTCCCAAGCGAAGTGTTTGGGGGACGGTGGGGACAGAGGTGCCCCTTCACAGCCAGGGAGCCAGGCATGGCGCAGAGCCCCTAGGGACAGGCTGCCATCTTGAAGGCCAGGCAAGCGTTTGCAGTGGCACTCCCACCTGGCTGGAACGGTCCCATTTGGATTTGTGTTTTGGTTTTTCATTTGTTTTTTTCGTTGTTGTTGTTGTTGCTGCTCAAAAACCAGTCCTGCGCTCAGGCTGGGGCGGGGCTGGTGGCAGGGCACGGGCCGTCCCCTTGCAGAGCCAAGCCCCATGCAGACCCTGTGGGGAACCCAAGGGGAGCCATTTTGTGGAGCGGGTGGGCGGCCTGCCTGCGGAGGGCCAGGCCTGCTGCTCTTGGCGAGGCCTTGTCCTCCCACGCTTGGGCTTCAGCATCACCCGCCCTTGGCACGGCCATTAAGGCCTTGTGGGGCCGTCGAGTCCTTGTGGGGCTGAGCTCGGCAGCAGGGCTGTGTCCTCTTCCCGCATGGCCGCCATTTCCAGAGGGGCTGCAGCCCTCCCTCCCCTGGCGCCCGCTTTCCCCTCAGCGCAGCCGAGCCCTCCAGTGCTCCCTGAGGCAGGAGGGAGCGAGCCTAGAGCCAGCTTCGCATGGCCGCCCCTCTGAAGAGGAAAGGGAGCCATCTTTGGAAGAGGCAGGAGCGCGGCAGCAGGGCCGAGTGCCGGCCCCATGGCCACTCTCCGCACACGTGCCAACGCGTGCCGGCCGGGGCGGGGGGGATTGCTGGGGGGGGTCTTTTTTATTTTATTTTTGCCTGTCGCTAAGCTCCATGCTGCTGGGGCCTGGCGTTTCTCACGCATGTGGCAGGAGCTGTTGACAAACACCTGTTTCCCAGCCCCCTCCCCAGGAATGCCCCAGGGGCCCTGTGAGGGCTGCCATGCTGGGGGGGGGCAGCAGGGACGCCCCCTCCCAGGGGAGCCCTCTCCCAGGGCTTTCCTCTTCACTGGCAGCTGCAGGGGGGGATTTGGGCCTCCCTGTTCCGCTCCGAGGTGTGGCTGTCATGCAGGGCTGCCGAAACCCATCCCTGTCCTGGGGAGGGGACACCAGGCTCCCCCTCCTCCGTGTCCCATCCCGTCCCCCAGCCAGTCCTGCTTGTCCCTCAGGGGGCTCAGCCGCCTGCCCGGCGAGGGCTGGGGCGCAGGAGGGACCCCGTGGGGAGGCGGGGGGGGGCTCGGCGGGCGCGCACGCACACGCGGCGTGCGATCCAAGGCCTTTTTTTATTAATGAGAAAAATGTGCAGGGCTTGAACGATCGCCAGGAACAGATTTATTCTAGTTCCCCAGAAATTAAACTGAAATGAAGGAGCGAGTCAGCCCGGCCCAGCACCCCCTCCTGACTCTGTGCTTGTTTTAACTCTGGAAGAATCTGACTTTGGGGGTGGGGGAGGCAGGGAAGGGGAGGGGGAGATATTTGGGTTTAAGCAGTTCCAGATGGGCTCGGTGCTCGAGGAGAGCCGAGGAAGCGAGCAGAGAGCAGCGCGGAGATTTGGGTAACTGCCCCAGGCAGGAGAGAGGAGGGAGATCTTGGCAGAAACTCCCGCTCCGCTCTGCCGGGATGGGATGGAGCTTGGCAGCTGAGCCGCCCTGTCTGTGGGGCGAACCTTTGGATATGCAGCAAGTAACCTTTTTTGGGGAGGGGGTGGGTTTTTTGGTTGTGGGGTTTTTTGTTTTGTTTTTTTTTTTTAAATATCATTACTCCTTCCCTGGGCTCTTTCCAAAAGTACAACCTGGAAAAAAATGGAGCTGGAGGGGGGAGAGGGGCCTTTTGGATCTCAGCCTGCCGCAAATGGCTGCCCTGCGGAGGCAGGCCTGCAGCACCGACTGCGTTCCCTTCCTTCCCACGGGGACTTTGGGGCTCTCCATCCACCCGTGCCAGCCGGTCTCGGCCTGCTGGCCCCATGGGGACACCTGCCCCATGAAGCCACCACAGTCACAGGGTGATGGGGCCACAGAGGAAGGCAGTGTGTCCGTCCCCCTCATAGCAGAGCCTGGAAACCAAGCCAGCTTCATGGGCCGATTTCCTGCCTACGTCCCGGTCGATGGCATTCGCGGCTCGAACAGGTCTGGCATCTCCCGATCGGATGAGTTATTTCTGTGGCAGCGGAGGGTGGTTGCATGGCCATTCCTGCTGGGGACGGCGACCTATAAATCTCTCATGCCTGCTAGCCATAGACCTCCTGCCTGCCCAGCACGGCTGGTCACGTTGTCCCCATGGCGGGGAGCTGCAGCAGGCAGTGCCTTCCCCTGGGCCAGGCAGGGACATGCCTATCCCGAGCAGGCAGCAGTCGTTTTGTGGCCGGCAGTGTGTCTGGCAGCAGGCAGGGCTGGGAGGCTGTCCGTGGGGTCTGTCCGTTCCCCTTGCCCTCAGCCTGGCAGAGTGAGAGCGGGTTTTTTTCCCCCTGGGTGAGCCGAAGCATCAAGCACTGGGGCGCATCCACCTGGGCAGGGATGGCAGCTCTTCCCCGGCCGAGCTGACCCCAGCATGGCACACCGGGGCTCTGACATCCGAAATCCCCGCGGTATTAATAGAACAGTAATTGCAGTGCAGGGCTGGACTTGGGCAGCTGGCTCGCATCCTCTTGCGGTGTCAGTATGGCCTTTCTGCGGGACCTGGCAGGGCTCGGGCAGCGGGCTGCACGTGTCCTTGGCGTGCGATTGCAGGGCAGGAGCCCGCTGTCCTGCAAAAGTCCCTGGGCTCCGAGTACTGTGCTTTGGAAGGGGGCGCAGTGTGGGTGCCAGCAGGCGCTGGAGCTTGGCTTGGCACAGCCCTGCCGACAAAATGGCAGAGATCTGCCCTCCCCAGCTCGAGCCGGTGCGTGATCGGGAGGAAGCGAACGCCCATCCCTCCCGGCATCCCGGGTGCTGCCACTTGATCTGCTTTTCGCAGAGCTGGCACCTGTCCTCTCTCACATGCTTCAGTCTGTCTCGCGGCCGTCAGGAAACAGCTCCTGGCGAGGAGCACACGGCCGGAAAACCCTCTTCAGCCAGTTAGCGACCGGCGAGTGGGCGACGGGGCAGAGCTGGTGGGAGGGAGCGCTCCCGTCCCCCTCTGTCCCACGTGCTGCACATCCAGAAGGTGCAGGGCATTGGGGCTGGATGAGGGGTGACTGTGAGGGAGATGCAGCTGGCCTCTGGCTCGGAGTCACAGGGCCATCTCCTCGCATGAGGTTATACCCTGGTGCAGGTGTGGGATTGGGAAATAGAGGATGCATCCTTGGAGCATCCTTGGAATTAGCATCTCGGGCTCTGCTGCGAGCTTACTGTGGTGCCGGTGGGGCCGGGACCGGTGGTGGGGCCAGGACCAGTGGTGGGGCTGGGACCAGTGGTGCTGCCCATCCTTGGCCAGGCACTCCGGGACAGGGACTGCCCGCCCTTGTGCGTGCGTGTGTGGTGTGTACAAAGGGGCCTTAATCTCAGTTGGGGCCTCTAGGCCCTGCCATAATGCAGAAATAATGAGTCTATTATTAAGTGCCCACAGTACTTCTTCACTCCGGTGGCTCGCCTCCAGCAGCAGGCAGAACCTGCCCCGCTTGAAGTGGATGTGTCATCATTTGCCTCAGCAAATCCGATCCCCTTTGATGATGGGCCAAACGCCCTTGGCACGAAGGGCCACAGCTGTGATACAGGCCCCATTTTTTTCTTCCCCCCCCCCCCATTCCCTTTGTTCCCAGTTCATTGGCAAGTCATCGGCTCGCCCCAGACCTGGGGCAAACGCGCGGTGGTGGGCGTGAGTCCTCCTGGAGAGGGACGGGTTGGGGGGTTGGCTCCCACGGCAGCCCCTCGTCTGCCCCATCGGCACTGGGGAGCAGCAGGCGCCCTGCTCGGCGTACGGACGGGTTCCCAGCGTGGGTGGCGATAGGGAGAGCTCCAGCCCTTCCCTTGGGCTGAACCGCACCGCCTGGCCTGCCTGGCCTGACAGCCAGGGAGGGCGAGGGTGGGACGCAGCACAGCCCCCTGGCCTTGCGCCGGACACTCGGGCAGCCGGGTGGGCAGGAGGGGTCCCCAAGAGAGCCAGGATTCCCCGGGGGAGGCCAGGGGGTGCGTGGGCTGTGTGGCATGCTGGCAGTGCTGCCAGCCCCGTCCCTGCAGAGGGAGCTGGCAGACAGCATCTGCTGGCACCTTTGACAACCTCACAAACCATATTCCTGGCACCTCCGCCGTGGGTACCCCTGGCCCACCCTAGGTGCTGCCTGCCCTCCTCCCTGGCTGTAGTCTTCGTTGTTCTCCTGGCTCTCGGCTCCATCAGCAAGAGCCTCCCCTCCCTGCAGTGCAGCTTGGGCACGAGGGGCCGAGTTTTCGGTCGAGTGCCGAAACCTCCCAGCACGACAGCTCTGAAGCTGCCATCTGTGGGGTGCCCCTTCCACGGAGCTCTGCCTTGGGCTGAGCAGGACAGGAGTGCTTTCCCCTTGCAGGCAGCTTGTGCGAGTCCCCTGGCCTCGGAGCGAGGCCATTCCCTGCCTGGGAGGAGGACAGCCGTGGGGTTTAGCTGGAGTGAGAGGGGGAAGGACCCTTCCGGAGGAGGTGGGGGGGATCCGGATGGGCGGCACGCTCCGGGAAAACACGTCGCGGGGTCTCCCAGACCTGACGCGCGCGCACAGGGCGCTCTGTGGGCTCGGCTTTTGTGTACGCGAAACGCTCGTCAGCGGGAAAAGTGCAACCTCAGGTTCTCTCCCACAGGCAGCTCTTTGTTCCCAGATAAAGGACCTTACACCAAAGGTCCTTTGTGCCGCTGCTCAGAACGGTGCCGGGATTAATTGTGCCGATAGGTGCTTGAATGGGGAGCACGCAAGGCCGCTCGCTTCTGCCGTAATTATCTTCAAAACCGAGGAGGAAATTAAAATACGCGGGGAGATGCCCCTTTTGGTGGCTTTTTGACTAGCAGGCAATCACCAAGATTGAAAGTGCATCCCTAAATAAGCTGCCTTTCCTTCCAGAGGAGCACGGCACAGCACAGCAGCAAGGGGGAGAGCCATTACCCCATGAGCAGCCACCACAGTAGAAGCCAAGCCATGTCCTGGGACAAATGACCCAGCCATAGATGCTGTCTACAGGAGCCTAGTGTGGAGCGAGTGGCCCAGCCGTGCCACTTGCCCCACACCGGGCTCCTGCAGACATGGTGCCATGGTGTGCATAGCTCCCAGAGAGCACGGGCACGTTGCAGAACAGGTTCCTCTGTTTGCGGCGAGGCAGCGTGGGCGTCTTTACTAACTTTCCTCCTTTGCCTTCTTTCAGGATGCTCTGGACTTGAGCGAGTTGCCTTCTCCCCGTCGGGGCGAGGAGCTGGCGTCCTACCTTGCCAGCGCATCCTGATAAAAGTCGGCAGTCCCTGTGTTCAAAGGCGAGAGCGTTCAAATTGGAGCCGGTTGGTGAAGACGACTGAGTCTTCCCCAGCGGCTTCATTTTGAAAGAATTTTGATTTTCCCCCACATGCTTTCTGGCTCAGCCGTCACTGCTGTGCGGGTCTGCCGCTCAGCAGGGCGAGACAGGCTCTCTGGGCCTCTTAGAGGGGGGAGTTCAAACATTTTCGCTGGCCTCAGACCGTGCACGCCGCATTCCTGAGCCCCTGCATGGGGAGGAAGAGGTCCCTGGCTCCAGATGGGCCCTCGCCAGGTCTTCAAACACCCAGCAAACTGCTGGGGACTCTGCAGAAGTGACGGGAGGGCTGCTGGCAGGGGACCCCTGTTCTTTGCAGCTTGGGATGTGCCTAGGAGATTTTTGCAGGGCAGTGAGGAGGCAGCTGGAACGATGCTCACAGCCCCGTCCAAGGAGTGAGGCTCTTTATCTGCTCCGGGATCCCACTCTGCCATGGAAATCCTGTTTTTATGCTGGTTTGACCATGCCCTGCTATACTTGCTGAGCGTAGTGAGGCTCCAGCTGTATCCCTTGCCTTTGCCCAGGTGAAGGTAAGGACAACTCCTCAGCGCTGCAGACAGTGATAAAGCAAGCCTTAGGGTGACTTCCCCAAGCTGGTGAAATTGAGAGCCAATTTCCCGTTGACTAATGGGACCAGGCTCTCACTGTGGCACGCAGGATTGAGGTGGCTTTGACTCACTGCTCGGCCAGCCCTGACGCCGTTCACGTCCCTCCGAAGCACCTGCAAACCTGAACTGAGCCAGGAGACCACTGGTGCCGTGCCTCCAAGCCCACCTCTGGCACCGTATGCCAGAGGGAGAGAGCAGCCCATTTACTCCTGAACCAGTGAAACCCGGTGCTTGCCTGTGTCCTCAGCCCTGGACACTAGCATGTGCGCTTTCATGGAGGGGCAATGCTTAGCATGCCCTGGTGTTTGCTGGAGAAAGGACGCAGGTTCAGTGCCAGGCCGCCGCAAGATCTCTGCGGCAGCTTTAAGGGCAGAGAGGTGGTTTCTGCGGCCGGCTCAGCTCAGCACGTGGCCGCTGGCCCCAGGACCATGCAGCGCAGCAGCCTGCAGGGTTGTCTGCCAGTGACCTTCACAGTGGTGGGCTGCGAGGGGCTGGGGAGTCCTGCTGACCCCACCTGGCCCCGCTCACTCCCATGGCTGCAGGAAACCCCTGCTGCCCTCCATGCTCGGCCCGTTTCCTTTAGCTGAGTCGCTTAGTGATTTTATTTTTATTATTTCCGCTCCCCACTCTCTCTATGTGGTTTATGTGGCTTTTGCACCAGCGGCCGGCTCGGCTCTGTCAGGTTTTTTCTCTCCTCTGCTGGTCAGATGGCAGATGCTGCCAAATTAGGATGCAGGCAGCGAGCCTCCTGTCCGAGCTGTGTCTCTGCCCCAGGCCGGCACTGGTGGGGAAGGACGCTGCCGGAGGGGACGGCTGCCCATGTGCCCTGTCCTGGGGCTGGGCATGGTGAGGGCTGCCTGCATGGAGGCTGCTGGCGTGCAGGGGAGTTCCCACACACCCTGGGCAGGTTTGGGGAGCAAAGCTCCCCTCCCACCCCAGGAGCAGGGATGCCCGCACGGTCAGGTCTGGCCTGGCTCTGCCATGGCTGGCCGTGGGATCCTCATGCCGCCTCGCTCCCGGGCACACCCTGCCACCCAGATCCCCATCTCCCAGCCTGACTCACCACCGCGGCTGCTCATCCACACTGGCCCCGGCCCTGAGCATAGAGGGCACCCCTTCCCCGCTCCTCCCGCTGTGTCCAGCCCTCCTGCAGAAACACCCACCCAACTGCCTGCACTGGGAGTGGGGCCCTTTGCTGGCCGGACCCATGCAGGGTCTCTGCGCTGGGACTTGGCAGCCCGGCGCACTGTCAGCGCCGAGCTCACGCTTGGCTCTGCTCCTCCGCCAGCGCGGCGTGCCTGGGCCCTTGCCGGCACCGCTGTGCCCTTATTAGGGCAGCCGGTGCGGGGCCTGTCCCTTGGAGAGGTGCGGATGGCCCCGCTCTGCAACCGGCTCCCCCATGGCCCGGCACCGGCTGCCTTCCCTGGGAGCCACCCCGGTGCAGGGGTCTGGGGAGCACGACAGCATCTCAGGGAGGTCTAGTAGCCGTATGGAGCTGCGCTCCAACCCCTGCCGGCAGTCAGTAGCTGATGCTGTGGGGAAGGGGAGGGGAGAGGGATGGCGGTTTGCTGCGTTCCCTGGGCAGGCAGTGCTTTGGGACCAGGCAGAGGCTGCCCCATGGGTGCCTGTCCCCGTCCTGCACGTCCTGTGCTCTGTCCCTCCTGGTGTCCTCGTCATGAGTCCCCCTGCATTACCCCCTTGGCAGAGGGCTCCTTCCTTCTCTCCCTTTGTTTTTGCTGGGTGCCCCTTAGTTATTGTTTTTGAGAAACAGCAAATAACCACTGCCCAATGACCACCTCTGCACTCCTGTTTGCAAACAAGATCCAGTATCAGTTTGTCTTTCCTGTTGTAGATGCTGCCCCCCTGACCCTCTTCCAGCTGGGGAGCTGGCACCATGAAGGGTTTTCCTCAGTCTGTCCCCACTGCCATGGCTGTTGCCAGTGCCACCGGCACATGATGGGACTGCTTTTGTGTTTGCTCCATGGGAACAGCCTGGGTGAGAGGCAGGCTCACTGGCTGGGCTGGGATCCTGGCGAACAGCGAGGTGGGGCAGAGAGCCCACGTGTTCCCAAATGTGCTAGTTTACCTGTGCCGCAGTGGGGTTTGCAGCCCGTGCTCCTGGCCTGTCCATGGGTGCTGGCTCGGGAGCCGCTGGCGGGTCTCCCCGGGGTGGGACACAGGAGGAAGGTGTTTACTTCCAGCTGGGCTTCATCCGAAACCCTGCAACGCGTGAACATTTCCTTCCTCCTCCGCGCTTCCTCCCTGGCTGGGTCAGCCTGTGGTTTTCCTGGGGTGGAAGGAAAGAAGCTGAGGCTGCCTCTCGCTTCTGGGGCTGAGCTGTGGTGCCTGGCACAGCCGAGCTGTCCTGGCATGTCCTGTGCCCCGGCCATCGAGAGTGAGTGCCTCCCAGCCCACTGCCAGCACTCGGGGCTGGAGAGCCATGGCTCCCTTCCCTGCATCTCGGGACTGGGTGGGCTGAAGAATGAACGGATGGACAGCCCTGTGAGGACCTGTACGGTGTCTGGGATGGGGCCGTGCCTGCAACTGGGGATGGGGGAAGACCTCAGCAGGGGGAGGCGTTTTGGAGCTGGTCCTGGGGCTGGCACCAGAGCCCCTCTGAGCACCCCGGGGTGTGCAAGGCGCTGTTACCCAGCTCTGGCGTTTGCACCCCTTTGCCCCAAACCCTGCGCCTGCTCCCTCTCCCCCCAGCAGGAGAGGGGCAGGAGGCCCCGAGGGATGCCTGCTCCCCTCCAAACAGCCTACAGGGCCATCCCTGGAGTGAGGGTCGCAGAGCCAGGAGCCCACGGAGGGGCCATTGGCATCAGCCCCAGAGCATGTCGTTGTTCTCCATCCTTGTGTTTTGGTGCTGGTTTTTACGCGTGGTGTTTGTGCGGAGCTGTGCGGCTCTGCCTGGGATTAGGCACAGCTGCCTGCAATTGCAGCTCTTCCCAGACAAGCGTCTCGCTCCCCCAAGGCTGGGGCTGGGGCTGTTTGGGGAATGCTGCCGGGGTGGTTTGTCTTGTAGTCTGCTCCAGGAATGTTGGCCAGACGGTCAAATTCTTCTCCCCTCTTGTAAAATGAGTGATGTGGGGCGTCTCTGGGAGAGCAGCCTGCCAGTCCCTCCTCCTCTGGATAAACCTGCCTGGCCCGCACCGCCCTGTCATGGGAACGGGCCCTTTCAACCCCAGCCACAGTAAATACGCGCCCTGCCAAAGCGGAGGGGGAGGGCGCCCGGTCTCCCTCCTCTGGCACCCCTCCGAACCGTCCGGGAGGCGTGGCTGGCCACGCCGGTGGCCGGGGGTGGCAGCCCATCCCTGTCCCCCCCCTTGCCACCTGGCCGTCTCTTCATCCTGCTGCTTCCCTGCTCCGGCTCGGTTCTCCGGGGACGCCTCGCTCTTCCTGTTCTCCTGACAGGAGAAGAGAAATCTGGAGTCTGTCTGCGCCGCTCCCCCCTCCTCCCACCACATCTCACCCCCCAAGTTGCTGTTTTCCACAGAAATGTCAGGCTCGGCTCTCCTCTCCCCCACTCCTCCTGGGGTTTTTTTTCCCTAATCTTGGCCTTCATCTCCAATTACTTTTTTCTCTGCTCCCTCTCCCTCCAGAGACCCTGATGGACACGAAATGGGTGACCTCTGAGTTGGCATGGACAACTCATCCAGAGACGGGGGTAAGTCTGGAGCCAGCCCCGGTCCTGACCTCCAAAGGGTACAGCTGGGCCTGGCACCACAGGAATCAGGGCGGCTCACCAGCACCTTTGCAGAGCTGGCTGCATCTTCCCCCTTCCCTCTCATGCTCATCTTCTCGCCTTGTGAAACTGTGTCCTCTGGACTCCGTGCCGGCAGAGCAGGAGCACCGTGGTCCCTGGCCTGGGTTGCTCTTAGTCACTTTGATGACCAGGAGGGTTGGGACAGGTGGAGGTGCAGCTGCTTCTCTTCCCTGTTTGCTGTTGTCTGGTGTCCCCCCACCCCATGCTGTTGGCAATGTGTCCGTGGCACTGATTTCCCTGGCTGGGGATCTAACCTGCTCCCCTCTTGCTCACAGTGGGAAGAAGTCAGCGGTTATGATGAGGCCATGAACCCCATCCGCACGTACCAGGTGTGCAACGTGCGGGAGGCCAACCAGAACAACTGGCTTCGCACCAAGTTCATCCAGCGCCAGGACGTCCAGCGTGTCTATGTGGAGCTGAAGTTTACCGTGCGGGACTGCAACAGCATTCCCAACATCCCCGGCTCCTGTAAAGAGACCTTCAACCTCTTCTATTACGAGTCGGATACGGATTCTGCCTCTGCGAACAGCCCTTTCTGGATGGAGAACCCCTATATCAAAGTGGATACAATTGCCCCAGACGAGAGCTTCTCTAAGCTGGAGTCTGGCCGCGTGAACACCAAGGTGCGCAGCTTTGGCCCTCTCTCCAAGAATGGCTTTTACCTGGCCTTCCAGGACCTCGGAGCCTGCATGTCCCTCATCTCCGTCCGGGCTTTCTACAAGAAGTGCTCCAACACCATTGCTGGCTTTGCAGTCTTCCCGGAGACTTTAACGGGGGCCGAGCCCACTTCTCTGGTCATTGCGCCGGGCACCTGCATCCCCAATGCAGTGGAGGTGTCTGTACCCCTGAAGCTGTACTGCAACGGTGATGGCGAGTGGATGGTACCCGTAGGAGCATGTACGTGTGCTGCTGGATATGAGCCGACCATGAAGGATACCCAGTGCCAAGGTATGTGCATGGCGGATTGACCGTGGCTCTTGTCCCTTCGGATGCGTTGATGCAGAGAAGGCGGTTTTGTGTTGATCTGTCTGTTTTCGGAGGCCTGGGAGCTGGGCAGGCTCCCCAAGGAGGTAGCGGGGTGGTATCTCGGAGGTCTGGTCTGCAGTTTGACTCGGCATTTGGAAGCCTTAAAGCCTTCGTGGTCCAGACTGGCGCGATGCCTCCTGTGACACGCTGGTTAGCATCCTCTGGGATGCATCTCCTCACCAGGAGCCATGGCTCAAGGCATGGTCCTCAGCAGGGATCCAGCATGTTTAAGCTGGATTATGAAGCTGAGCATTATGAAAACCTCCCTCTCACCCCTGCTGCCGTGTCCAGCGTCTCCCCTCTCTCCCTCCTGCGGCGCTCGTGGCTGGGGCGAGCGATTGTTCCTGGCAAGCGTGATTTCATGCTGCTTGTGCGGAGGCACTTGGAAACCCCGGTGGTGAGCGGGGCCCCGCTGCGCTGGCTGCGGGAGAAGCCGTGCGGATGCACGCTCCCCCTCCCAGCACTGAGGGCTTGCAGTGGGGAGCAGCACAAAGGCAGGGGAGCTGGAGCTCCCCATCCCTCTGAGGAGGGGAGGGAAGAGCATCCTGCACACAAAGATTTTGGGGATGGAGAGCTGCCCTGGGTAGCAGGATAGTCCTGTGTGGGTTCTGCAGCTGCTGTGCTCTGCCACAACAGCTTTGGTGTTGCTGTTTCACCCCAGGTTGGGTGTGTTGGTAAGGAAAAATCTGCCCAGATGGATGTTACTTTTCCTTGGGGTGATTTTTGTCCTTGGGAACCATCTCCGGCACACAGGACCCTACCGTGGGGTGGTTTGGGTTTAGGGCAGAAAGGTCTCTGCTCCCCTTGGCTGGAGGCATTGCTCAGGGAGCAGGACGCCGGCTGGGCCCCCAGTGCTGGATGCCTCGTCCTTGCCGATGACGGGATGCTTGGCGCCAGCCCTTTGCTCTTGGCAGGGGCGATGCAATTTGGGACAGCCCATGACGTGGGGCTCGGGCCAGGCCGGCCTCTCCACTAGCTTTGGGAGCAGCGTAGCTGTTGGCTGTGCTGCTGCGGCTGGTTGGGGATTGCTCAGCCTCCACGGGATCACAGCTCTGCTGTGGGACCAGAGCCGCCAGCACCATCGGTGCCAGCACAGCCCTGACTTCGGGGGCAGGTTACTTGTGCCCTGGCCCCTTGCATCAGGCTTGCGAGCAGCTGATCTGGCTCCTCCTGGGGCAGACAGCAACATCCATCGCTGGGCAAGGAGCCCATGCTTAGAAGTGTACATTGGGGTCCCTGCTCCTAGGGCGCTGGGGACCTGGTTTCCTTCTTGCTTGGGCTGGGAGATCTTAAACCGTATGGAGTGTTTGCTCTTTCCCAATGGGGTTTGAGTACAAAGTGACACCGTTACAAGCCAGCATCCAGGCTGTGTCCACAAGCGGGGCATTCCAAGGCAGGAACAAGGACTCCTCGGGTCAGGCTCAGGGCATCGCCACAGCCTGGGGTGAGGTTCCCTCTCTGCATCCCCCCCGGTCGGGCGGATGCCCTTGCAGCAGCTCTCCCAGTGCCTTTAGTTTCCCCCACCAAGCCTCGGCTTCTTCCCCAGCGTGCGGGGAAGCCGCGCTGAGCTGCAGGCATGTCTCCATCCGGCAGCCTGCTTTCTCGCTGGGCAGAAGTGGCAGTGTCCTCACGTTTCTCTGGGAAAGTTGCGCTGCGCTTGTACGGTCAGATTTTCCACCATATGATCGTGTGTTTTAAGTGGAAACAGCTGAAGAAGGGCTGGGAGAAGCCGGAGCCTCAGCTCCCTTTTCTGCTCTCGGCTGGATGTTCCCTTACCCCGTTTCGGCAGCCCAGCACTGCTGAGAACCCTCTCTGCCCCCGCGGCGTGGGGAGAGGTGCGGATGTGGCCCCGCGGAGCTGGGGTTTTGGCGCTCCCGCCCCGGGGAGCCCGCCGAGGCTCCACCGCACAGGCAAGGAGCACTCCGGAGTGCCAGATGGCATTTTAATAAATAACAATACCCAGTTACTGCTTAGATGGGATAAGCCCTGTTGTAAATCTCCCCCTTTCCCCAGACTTCCAGTGGCCTTTGAAGATCTCCTCCTCCTCCTCCTCCTCTTTATCTCCATCCAGAGCCAGGATTAGACCTCGCATTCAGACCTGTTACAATGCAGCTTGTATCCCGGTCCCTCGGGAGCCGAGGGCTCATCCCGCCCGGCTGAAGGCAGTTTCTTTGGCATGCTTTGTAATGCGATACGCCAGGCTGGTATCTGGCGCTCTGGTCCTGAGTTGCCACAGCATTGATTTGGCATCTCGTTCTCAGCCTCATTATCTTTATTTAATTAGCACACGGCCCTTCTGGGGGTTGTGCCGCTTCCCACACGCTCCCCGCCACGCAGAGCTGCAGAGGCAGCTCTTGCAGGAGGAAGAGGAGCTGCTGGCCGGGGAGGGGAATGAAGGCTCTTTCACCCCCTCGCACCCCGAGCCCTGCAGCCCCCCGCCCCGTCCCTCCTGTTTGGTTTGCAAGCAGCCAAATAACTCAGGGGATTTGGTGTCAAAGTGCTCCCCGCGTTGCACAGGCAGGCGGTGGGAGTTTCCTTCGAGCGGCATGGTGCTCCCGGCACAGAGCAGCTCGATGTGCGGCACCTCCCCGAAAATGCTCCTGGGCGTGTGCTCCCCGCGCTGGATTCACCGGGGCTTGCACCCCTTGTGTTGTGTCTTCACCCAAAGATAGAAAGGTTTGGGGTCTGGCGGGCATCCGTGCCAGGGCTAGCAGCGAGCCCTGTCCTCACGTGGCCCTCAATGCCAATGGGGGGGTCCTAGAGAGGGGCCATGGTGCCCCCGGAGCCTACGCCCCACTCAGGAGGGGGACTGAGGCTGTGTGGTGCAGTTGATGGACACACAAACCATAAAAGCACCCAGGGAGACAGTGTACAGCGTGACGCCACGCTCTCCTCGGACCCATTTCTCAGCCATTTTGATGTCCCGTTTCTGCTCTCACCGGGCATTGTATATTTGAGCACAGTCCGTAGGCAGCAGCAGGTCAGGCTGGGGCCGAAATCTGGATTTTTGCGAAAATAAATTTCCCTTGCAATCAGTGACTAATGGAAACATCACACCGAATTAAAAAAAAAAAAAAAAATGCCAAGCAAGCATTGCACTTGCCAACTGTTTGCAGCTTTACATTGCAACACGGGCTTGCTGCATGAAACCCAGGAAGTGAAACTGCCTGCTATTAATTGCCCGGGCTTCCAGATCAAAGGCAGCTCAGCAGCGCAGGCAGGGGAGAGCTGCCGGTTTACAGCCAGGCAGCTCCACAATGGGTTACTTGTAACACGATCGAGGAAATCTGCCCCTGCCGTCCTGCCTGTGACCTGCTGTGACTTGAGAGGCAGCTTTGCTTATTGAAATTTTTTTTCCCTTTTTTTTTTTTTAAAAAAAAAAAAAATTGGTTTCCCGCCTCTTCCTTGGATGCCACCATTCAAACCCCCGAGGGCTCTTTCCCTTCTCTCCCCTTCAAATTTAGTCCATTCACTTTTGGACTGCGCTAGCAGTGATTTTTTAAAAGAAAAAAAAAAAATCTAAGTGCCTTTTAAGAGTGACTTAAAAAGAGAGTTACCGCCTTGGCTGTAGCCAGGCTGTTGCTTCCACAGCTCTAATCCATCTGCAGCCGCTTACGAAAGCGGGAAGGGAGCGAGCCGTGCAGGTTCATAAAGCACAGATCGTCCCAGGCAAACTCGAATGCTGCCTTTAAAGAAATTACAGGGCTGCTGGACAAAGGGATGTGATCGGTTTAATTTATCTAGGCTCAAGCGAGGCGTTCTGCTTCAGTCCTACAGAGAGAGAAATAGCTGGAAGGATGCTGCCCAGGCTGGAATGGCGTTGCATGGATGGGAAAGCAGTCAAGACATGAAACAGAGTGGTTCAGGGCTGGTATTCCCTGATGTGCTGTGGGCTATCCCTCCCTCCCCCGCTTTCCCAAGGGAGGGGACCCCAGAGTTTTGAGGATGCACATGGGGTTCATTGCTGCTTGCCTGCATCCCATGCAGTAATGGAGGCTGCCTGTGGTATGAGTCACTGCTCTCTGCCGCTGCCAGGAGGGTTTTATTTCAGTGTTTTTACGGCTCCCTCCCTTGGATTTTATTCACCAGGGTGGGGATTTTATTTGGGAAGAGTGCCCTCCTCTTCCCCCAGCCCTGTGCTGTG
>VFFE01007657.1:686341-708558 GCA_008921705.1 Burhinus oedicnemus
AAAAAAAAAAGAGATATATTAAAAAAATAAGAGGGAGCAGAAAGGGGAGGGAGGGAGACCAGGCGCCCGGCTCCACATCTCTTACCCTCTTGGTTCTCCTGGCCGGCTCTGGACTGCAGAGCGAGGCCATCAGCACGTTTGCACAGGGACCCTCCGCCCCCGGACCGACGGCGGCCACGCTCCCCCCTCCCCGCGAGGGGCCAGAGAGTGGGGCTGGGGCGGGGGCTGCGCCAGGGGCCGAGGCCCGGCCTCCCCCAGCCTCCTCTTTTATGCAGAAGGAGCGGGTGCCGCTCCTGACACGCTGTGATTGCTGCCAAAAGACTCACTCACCTTTCCCTGAGGATTCACTGCAGCCCGGTTCCTCCAAGCCGAGGGAGAGACTCCCAGCGTGCCTGAGTGTGCGTGAGTGTGTGCATGCGTGCGTGGGTGTGTGCTGGCCGGCAGGACTGTGTGAGGCAATGGGCAGAATAAAGGCAATAAGAATTTTACCGGAGTTTCCTTTGCTCGATCGCGCTCTCCCTGCAGCGGGCTCGGCTGCCTGCGGCATCGCTACCTGCCGGGGTCCTTCTCCTGGCCGGCCGCAGGCTGGCTCTGTGCCCCTTTCTGCTCCCCCCTTCTCTTGTCATGTATTTGGGTGGTCCCGCAGGGTCCCCCTCGGCACTGGTGCTGCCGCAGGGACAGGACAGGCAGCGATGCTGTACCCACCCTGCAGTGCCTGGGGACCCGGCGTGCTCCCCTGTGGGGTGCGTAGGGTGGAGGTTCTAAGTCCCAGGGCAGAGCCAGCTGTGAAACTGTCTAATGCACTCAGAGATGCTCATCCTTTTTTTTCCCCCCTCCATCCCCTCAAGTCGAGCTGGAACTGTGGGATCCAAACCTGGTGTGTGAAAACTGAGCAGGGAACAGCTGGGCTCACTGCCTGTCCCAGCGCTGGAGGGTCCCAGCAGCCCCGGGGCTTCTCCCCAGAGTGCCAGCCCTCTGCTCTCCCCAGGCAGAGTCCGGCCCCGGGCAGGAGTGTTGAAACAGCCGCCGGCATCCCTGAATCACCCGCTTCACTCCTCCTCTCCATGAAATGGCAGCTACTGAGCCAGGTGGGAACATGCCAGTGCAGGCGGCAAAGTAACCCCCCCAGGGGCTACTGTCCCTGGGTGACCCAGGCCGAGGGGGTCCCTATGCCCTCAGCCCAGGGGGACCCCGGGTTGTTTGTGCTGGGGGTTTTAAAGTCCTAAGGCACCCTCAGCTGCAGTGCACCTCGCTGGCTCCCTTACAGGGGTACTTTGCTGGCGGTGCTGAGGTGGAAGTGGGTGCTCCCCGAAAAGAGGGGGTGCACCCCTGCGCTCCACTCCCCTCCTCCCTGGGCTGGCCGAGCAGGTGCTGGTTTTCCCCTTCCCTTGAAACCTGCCTGCCCTTGGGTTTCTCATTAACCCCGTCCTCCTCCCCAGGGAACAGTAAACAAGGCTGGCAGGGCGGCTGGCAGCAGGTCCTGGGCTGGGGAACGGGCTCCCCACATCCTGCCGTCCCTCCTCCACAGGGATGCCGGCTGCTGGGGATGCCACGACCACAGCCCTGTTTCACTGGGGTTTCCCCACCCTGGCTGCTCCCCAGCCCCCGCCATGGTGGGACCCCAAATGGCAGCACTGGGCAGACGTCCCCCCTCTCCCAGGTCAGGCGAAGCAATGTGATGTTGGGAGACTTTTAAGAGCAGGTGGCCAAATAGGTGTCAGAGCCCACTTTGGGCTCACTAACCCCTTCAGCCCCCCAGCTGGAAACGCTGTGGGGCTCAGGGGTAGCACCGGCTCCCCCAGCCCTGGTGCTGCGAGGGTCCTGCTGCTGCAAAGTTTGGGGTCCCACTGGCCCCGGTGCATCCCAGGCATCCCCACCTCAACCCTCTATCCTGGCCTGGCTTTGCTTTGGGGGCGGTTTCTACTCGTTTTAAACAGCAAACCTGCAACAAAGCCCTTCTCCCAGCCTTCTCCCTGCCCAGCCTGCTGCCATGGGGCAGGACGCAGCATTCCTGCAGCCAGTCCCGGGTCTCCCCCCAGTCTCAGCCCCCCCCACTGCCCGGTTTGCACCCAGGGCTGCACCCAGCGGCTCTTCACGTGCTGTACCTGCCACCTCCCATTTTACAGGGATATGTATAGGGGGAAAGCTGTGTTCGATGGTGAAAAAGCAAATGCAACAGCAAAAAACAGCAGCAAGGGAAATTAATGCGAGCGTGCGTTTGTAAAAATATTTTTTAACGGAAAGACTTTTTTTCAATTAAATTATTTAAGGAATTTTATGGAGGTCTGCGGTGCCTGCGTGGTTCTTGGGGGGCTCTGGGTGGCGGGGAGCCCTGCGCTGGGTGGGCGTGGGTGTGTTCGGGCACCGGGGTGTGCAAAAGCGGGTCCATGGCAGCAAGCAGGAGGCATTTGGCTCCACGCGGGTGCGAGCCCAGCCCAAGCCTCCCCAAAGATGCTCCCCACCACCTCCCAGGGCAGCCAGGGAGCGAGGACCTTTGGGGGAGAGGGGGGAGCAGGTGATGCTCCCCGAGCCGCCAGCCCTCGGGTGCTGCTGCGGGGACATCCTGGAGCAGTGGGGTGGCCTTTGGGGAGTGGGGTGGCCAGGCTGGGGTGGGGGGGAGGCAAACCCTGCCTGCACCCTGCCTGCACTCTGCCTGCGCCCTGCGCTTCCCCCCTCCCAGCCCGTGCAAAAGAGCCTTTTGTGCTGCTGGGGTTTTTTTCCCCCCTTTTAATTCCTAACCAGGAGATTAAGGGAAGACAAAGGCTACGATTGTTCCCGCTCTGCAGAGAGCTGGAAAGTTCGGGGAGGGGGGACCATCCCTTTCCAGACAGGCCCAGAGGAGGGGGATGCGCGACCCAGGTGGAGAGGCTGGGATGAGGGTGGGATATCCTGGGAATTGCAGTGGGGGGTCCCGGGGGCACGGTTGGGGCGAAGGCACACCGGGTGCTAACGAGGACCCCGCTAGGGTGGGCCGGGGGCTCAGGGCTCCGGTGGGAGGATGGGAGGCTGTCGCCGGCAGAGGAGGAGGAGGAAGGCTGGGGTTGATGGGTTGGCCGGCTCGCCGGCTGCTTGGCGTTTTCCCTGCTAACTCTTGGCTGACACCAAGGCGACTTGGCAGGGAGAGGATCCCGCAGCCCCGTCAGCCGCCTGGGGCCGGCGCAGCTGGAAGGGATCATGGCTCGGCATGGCTCGGCACAGCTCAGCCATGACCCAGCAGTCCAGCCCAGGGCAGGGGGCAGCGGGGACACAGGCATCCCCCCACGGCCCCCGCCGTGCCTCATCCCCATTGCTGCCCCGTGCCCATGGGAATCACCAGCGCAGTGGTGCCAGGGGCCGCATCCTGCACCCATGGTCAGCCAGGGATGGGACAGACGCCAGCCAGGCGGGTTGTTTCCTTGCGGCCAGAGCCGGGGACGCACCATGGCCCAGGAAGGGGCTGTCCCTGCAGTGCGAGGGACGGACCCGGCGAGTTTTCCCATGCTCGCAGGGAGCTATGAGACACCCACGAACGCCCCAGCTCTGCTCCTTCTGTTTCCCGTTAAGATTATTTATTGGTAATTTTTAAGACCACTTACAGACTCTGTTCACGTGCCAGGACCCTACACGGCTTTTTCCCAGGGCTTTTTTCTTATTAAAAAAAAAAAAAAAAAAAAAAAAGAAATTGTTTTAATCATTTTCTTCCCACTCCTTCCTTCCAGTCTCCTTTGGTAGCTAGCGGGCGGGCGGCTTGTACATGGTGCAGCACCCGTCCTCCCTGCCCACCACCACCGGGCCTGCATCCTCGCCCCCTCAAGCAGGGCTGAGTGTTCCCACAGCGGGGACCATGGCGGACAAAGACTCTCCTCCGTGGTGCCCAGCATCCCTGCGCCAGGAGCTGCCAGCCAGCCCGGGATGCTCCCGAAAAGGGGAGTGAGGGGCTGGGGGCTGCCTTGGGGAGCAGGAGGCGACTCTCCCCCAGCTGCCTGGGAGCTGACATCGTCTTTGGCAGCGCGCAGCCAGCGAGCGAATGTGCCGGCATTAATCACCCCGCACCCGCCTGCCTTGTTCGAGGAGTAGAATCCAACCCGGCACTGGCCAGGGAAGCAAAAAGCAGCTTTGGGTTATTAAACAAGACCAGGGCAATGCCTCGACCCGATGCAGCGATCCGGTGTTGGGGAAAGGCTGGGTCTGCAGGAGGAAATCAGAGGGAAAGCCGTAACACCCTTGCTGGTAGGGCTGGGGCTGGTGCCGGGGGCTGCATTGCTCCCCCCGCGGCGCACCCCGGCTGGAAACATTGGCTCCTTTGGAAATGAGGGGAGCAAAGGGGCTGCTGCGCATCCAGGAGCGAGAGGTAGAGATGTCCCGGTCCTTGCCAGCTTGCCTCGCCTGGGTTTTGCTGGCCATCACCCCTGCCCATCCTGGGGTGTATGGTCGATGCAGACCACCCCGCGCCCCACACGGCGGCATCGCCCACTCCACTGCCCACCCAGCCCCTCCTGCCACCCAAATCCGGCTTCTCCCAGAGTCCCCTTCACCCCCCGCCCCGCTCCCCTCCACGGCCGCAGCCCGAGCGGCTGCCGAGCCCCCCCGTAACCCCCGCTCCCGCTTTGATCTCCCGCGAAGCCGGGGACGGTATCACAGCCGGGGGCCGCCCCGGGTGTCAGACAGGTTCAGCCACACATTTCTGGCTAATGAGAAATTTCCTCTCGGGTTTTTTTTTAGCTCCGGTATCGCTACCCCACCTCTGCCTCCGCCGGGGCGGGCTGAGTCACGGGGGTGTGCGGGCCACCTCCCGGCACGCTGGCTTCGCCCGCCGGCCCGGGGCTTGCCGGGCCCTGGCAGCACCCCCTCCCCACCCCTTCCCCAGGGGATGGCGTGACCGGGAGCCCGGCAAAACCAAAACTCCGATGACCCATCCTGGTGCAAGAGCCAGACGCCCCAGAGTGATGCCCTGAACCCAGGCGCTGCCCCGAAGCTGGGGTGGATGGGCTGAGCCCAGGGAGGGAGTCAGAGTTGGGAGGGTGGGGGGATACGGGTGCTGCACCCCGCTGTACCCCGCTCCACCCCACCGCCCCAGCACTGCCAGTCCGTGCTCGGGGGAACCGCAGCTCCGGGCTGCTGGGGAAGTTCAAAGGGAAGGGAAAAAGCAGCAATCCCCGTTCTGCGTGAGGGTTTGGGCTCGGCTCCCCGCTGCCCGCAGCCTGCAGTCATTTCGTGCCGTTAACGGGCTTCCTCGCTCTGAACTCGCTAATGAGCCAGCGTGGGAAGTGGCAGGGGCCGAGGGCCCCCAAACTGGGACAGTGGAGGGGGGGTGAGCGGTTCCTCCGAGCATAGCACATGGTGGGGGGAAGAGGCACCCGCCACCCACTCTGGCACCCCATGGCGTCCCGTCTGCACTTGGGGCTCCCTGGCCAGCCCCGTTGACCCCTAGCACAGCCCCACCATGCCAGCAGCCCCACGGTGATGCCCCAAGAGAAGGGTGCCCTGTGCCACTATCCCCCAGGGTGGCTCATCCTCTGCCACCTCCCTCAGCACAGGTTTCCCCCATCCTGCTGTCCCCATCGTCACCCAGGCGGGGAGCCCGGACTGCACCCCAAGAGGACGAAGCTGAAACCATGACCCATCCCTGGTGTGGTGAGTCAGGCTGTGCTGGTCGGCTTGTGCCGAAAGCACCTTCCAGCACCATCCCCATCCCTGTCCCCATCCTGCAATGCCACAGTACAGAAGGACCCCACAGGAGCCATCAACAGAGAGGCGAAAATCTCCGGGGAGGTGGCAGGCATTTCCATCCACAGCTGAGCCTTGCAAGAAGGGGAGCAGGACGATGAGCCAAGCCCAGGGCAGGAGCACCGGGGCGGAAGCACCAAGGTGTTTGAGTTGGTGTCATCAGCTCTGTGCAAACAAACCTGTGGGACCGTGTAGGGATGGGGGAAAGCCAGGCAGAGGGATGGGGAGAGCCCATCCCGCACCAGCCCCGGCTCTGGGGCTCATGGGGTTGAGGCCCTGGCTGATGGACCCATGGCACAGCGTGTCTGGGGGCTGGTATGGAGCAGGGGTTGTCCCTGACAGTGTGATGGTGGCTGTGCCATGGTCCCAGCTCATGTTCCCTTGTCCCCTTGGGCCCAGGCAGCAGGCAGGGGATGGGGTGCACTGGGGGCACGGGCTTTCATTCACACGCTCCCGGCAGACGGGTGGTGGGTGATGGACGAGGCATGTCCCAGCCTCCAAACTGAGATAATCCCGTCCCTGCCAGCACCGCCGGCCCACGGCCGGTATTTATCTCACTCCAGGGCTGACGTCACCCTCCAAGACCCCGGCCAAGGCGGCCTCGCTGCTCCTCCCGGCTTTTCCCAGGGATGAGGGGCTTCGGGCCCCCTGCCCCGGGCTATGAGCAGGTGGATTTACGACCACAGCCATGCTCCGGCATCCAGGGGACAGGAGAGGCAACAGGGCCTTTATGGCTTTAATACACCTTTCTGACAGTGAAGTTTAAATGGCCTCATAAACCCCCCCATTGCCCACCCCCAGCAGAAGGTAGTGGTTTATTAGGGCTGTAATTCTTCTCCTGGCATTTCATCAGTGTCCTTTCAATCTCCGCTTGGGTTGTTTTTTTTTTATTTCTGGTTAATACCAGCAGCTGTAAACGCTGTTATGGACGGTCTGGTGCAGGGACTCTCTGGAAGGGGACTGGATGCTGGGGCAGGGATGGGACGTGGCAGGGGGAACTGGTGGCTGGGACAACCCAATCCCCATTGAGGGGTCACACCAGTGAAGAAGAGCAAAATTTTTCTGCTCCAAGCACATCCCTCCTCTGCAGAGCTGGCCCAGGCAGGATGCGGCCGCAGTGGAAGGAAAGCCTTCCCAGGAAACCTTGGGATTTCAGCAGCAGAGCTGGCCAGGAGCTAATCCTTTGTGCCAGGCTTTCCACTTTCATCTCATTAACTCCCACTCTCTGTGCCGCTGCCCTCTCGGTTTTTCTGGCGGGGAGATAAGTCTCCGTGCTCGGCACGGTGAATCCTCCGTGCCTGCTCACCCGATGCTCCCGGTCGCGCTGACGCTGGCAGGCAGCTTCCATCCAATTACAGTGGGGTGAAGCTCATTTTAATTGCATAGAGCAACTGGGATTACGCAGACTTTATCTCCTAATTCCCTCTTTATCTCTTAACTTCACACTCTTGCCGCTTGCATTGAAGGCAGGACAGCTTGTGCCGGCGTTTGCAATTCCTGAAGTAGCCTTTCCCCATGTGCCACCCCCTTGCCCAGATGAAGCTGGCCCCAAAATGCCTCAAAATGCTCCAAAGCACCGGTTCTGGGGAACCATCCATGTCCAATGGAGCCAGGACAAGCTGCCGGCCCCAGCTCCCAGGATATCCCCACAGCACCAGGGGGTCAAGCCCACCCGCCGGGAGATGTCACTCATTGCGTTGGCTACTTTGGGAGTAGGGTCACCCTCGAGCTGGTGTCCCCAGCAAAGGCCACACGTCACCTGGAAAGCAGAGGCTTTCCAAGAGCAGCTGGGATGGACACAGCATGGGGAAGGGACTTTCCCCGTAACAGCCCCATGACCCTCCAGGCAGCCCGGTGGGTGCTCAGCACCACTGCTGGGGATGCTGCAGGGCTCAAGGGGTCCCAGCGAGGGATGGATGGGATGTTTGCCCCCCAAAGACACACTCTGGAGACAGCGAGCGTCTCTGCCAGCTCCCTGGGGACTCTTGAGGATCCTTTATCTGCCCCATGCACTTAACAGGGATGAATGCTGCTGCGGGGCTCTGGGGGCTTGTCAGTGGAGTCAAAAGGTATTTTATAATCTCTCTGGGTTCTGATAGCACCCAGGGGTGCCTGTCCCTCTCCCACGAAGGGCTGTCCCATCATCCCTCCCCGCAGCAGCAGCGGCGCAGAGCCACAGTGCTCTGCCCTTCCTACCTTTATTTATTCAACACCCCCCAAGACATCCCTCGGTGCCCAGGGCTGGGTGGTTTGGGCATCCAGCAACACCCACTTCTGCGTGCGGACATGTCCACCCTGACCCAGAACGAGCTCTTGAGATAACGAGATAGCTGGAGGCTGCTCCGGCCAGGGGCACTTGGCAGGGCTGGCCCCGATAACAAGCCGGCAGCTAGTCCCCCCTCCCTACAATGATGTTTCCCTGTTGGTTTAACATCCCTTGGCATCATGAATAGCCAGGTGCCGGGCTCACCCGTGCTGCAGGTGGGTAAACTGAGGCAGCAGGGCAGGGGGCAGGTGTCCGGCTTAGCAAGCTCTGCATCAACGCAGCCGGGTGCTAATTAGCTGCCATTAGCACACACTAATTAATCTAATTCCGATGACCCACAATTGCGGAGCGTGAGAGCTGCTCCTCGCCCTTTGCCATCGCCGTGCACAGCTCTGCCCATGCCATGGCCGGTGGCAGCAGGGAGGGGACAGACTGGGGAGCCACTGATGCCAGTGCCGGTGCCACCCAGCAGACGTGCCCTCCCCGGGCTCAGCCCTGCGCGGTGGCACGCTCCCGGCCTCCTGTCCCCAGGCACTGCCCACACAAGCCGGACTCAGCCCATCAGGCATTTTTGGGTGCCAGGAGAGCTGTGCTATACCTATCAGCTTCTACTGCTGGAGTGCCCCAAGCGACCATCCCCTTGGCCTCCCACTGGTTGCACACCCCGCCCCGAGCATCATGCATGGGGGGCCAGGCATGCTCAGGGGGGCCGGGTGCTTTGGCGCAGGGGCTTATGGCAGCGAAAGGGTGGCTCTTAATCCGGCGGCAGCTGCGGGGCCCAGGCTTGCTTGTTCAAGGGATATGGCAGCTCGGTCAACAATCCCCCGTCCCGTTTCGGGGGGGATTAGCAGCCCCCCGGGGAGGGAAGGGGCCCACATGAATATTGGGCGGGTGGGAACGTGGCCCTGCAGAAAAAAAGCTGGCTGGGGAGGCGGCAGGCAGCGAGCACCCGCCGTCCCAGGGCATCCCTGAGGTGGAGGAAGGGGACTTGGGGACCGTCCCTGTCCCCATCCTGCTCTCACACCCCACGGTGCCGACAGGAGGGAGCTCTGGTTATCATCCCATGCCGCCCCGGTGTGATAACCCCTGCCAGCACAGGGGCGGATCGCAACCCCCCCTCAACCCCCCATCTGCCCCCATGTGCCACCACCCTGAGCCCCAGAGGGAGGTGGCACTGGAAGCACCCAAACACCAACACCTGGGAGCTCCCGGCAAACCCGGGCAAGTGTGTAATTAGTCCTTGTTTGCCCCGGGGTGGCCAGCTGGGGTGAAATCCAGGCTGAAGGAGGCTGTGGGGTGTAAGGTCAGCTCAGCTGGGAGAGGAGCTGGACTGCCCGGGGACCCCCTCAGGGGCTGTGGGAGCCTCCCCCACCACTCCTATGCAGGGGCAGCCCCAGCCCCCCAAAACATCCCTGAGTTCAAACTGACAGGCTCCGGCTTCTGTCTGAGCAGCAGGTAGGATCCGGCGGGAGAGGAGAAGGATTTGCCTTGCTGGTATCAACATCCTGCATTTCCCACGTGCTCAGCACCTCTCCGTCCCCTCTGCATCCTGCTGTGCCCCATGCTGGGTCCCGGCGTGGGGACCCTCCAGCCTGCCTTTGCCCAATATTTGGGGTTACTAGTGGGCAAGGTCTGGGTGAGCCGCCCCGCAGCTCTTGGCGTTTGCCGAGTGGCTTAGAGCCAAGCCCCAGGGCTTTGTCTGCCCCTGGGCTTATCTCCCCGGGGAGCAGAAACCCCCTGGAGCCGCTCCCTCAGGGGCTGTGGGGGTCCCTGGGGTGAGTGCAGGTCCCTTGGGGCTGTGGCAGCAGGAGAGACCAGGGTGTGCAGCCAGGGAGAGGTCCCCAGTGTCAATGGCACTTGGGGAACGTGTGCCCGCCTGGGGGAACATGTGTTGGGTGCATGTATAGGTACATGCACACGTGTAGCTGGGTGCTCCTGTGGGCTCCCCCCAGGGCCCCCCCACCCTGTTCCCTGCGGGTGCTGAGTGGGGGCCGCTTTTCTGCTCTGTTAGCCACGGCTGTGCCGGCACATAATGACATGGTAATTGTGAGAGGAGGCCCGGCCACACGCACTGCCCGGCTCGCCGGCCAGTCCTTGCCACACTCGGGTTAGCCACTGCCCGGGGGGTCCCGCCATCCGCTCCCCTCACCCGCCCGGTGGACCCCCGCATCCGGCTCCATGCGAGGTCTGCCCCGGTGGCAATGTGGGGGGGAAGCCCCCCGGCAGGCTGCTGTCACCTCCTCGCCTGGGAGCTGGGAAACCTGTCCTTCCCCGTGGTGTTTACACGGGTAAGAGGGGTCCTTCGCCGCTGCACATCGCATTTTCTGCTTGGTCACTTCCATCTGTGTCCCCGCATAATGATTTTTTCTGCTACATTAATTTAACACACTGCGGCGAGCCGAGGCGCTGGGACCCCGGGCTGCTTAATTGTGTCAAAGGAAAGGCTTCCCACTCCCGCTTTCATCAGCGGCTGGGGCTGCTGCAGGGTGGGTGTCCCCGCGGGGGGGTGGGAAGGGGTCTCAGGGTGGTCATGGGGTCTGGGGGGAGGTGGTGGTGGAAGGGTGTGGGGTGTCGCAGGGGTTGGCGTGAGACCCCCTCATCCAGGAGCAGGCAGCGGGTCCTGGCTCAGGCCATCACTGGGGGCTGTGGGATGAGGATGGAGGGTCCTGGGGACATCCCTTCCAGGGAGCCTGGCACCATAGGGCATCCCACCTTATCCCTGTGGATGCTGCAGCAGGACGACGGTGGCATGTCCCAGTGCCCGATGCGTTGCCTGGAGCCGGCCGGCCCCGCACCCCGAGACGGTGGGAGCCGGAGGGTTAAGTGCTGTGTTTGTGTTGGCTGAATGCAGCGGGAGCTGAACAAGGCCCCCACAAATGGAGGTGAAGGGCTGCCCAGACGGGATGTGACAGCCCGATTTCAGGGCTGTCAGCCCCGGCATGGTGGGCATTGAGTGGGGACATTCCTGCCCGCCGCTCCCCGCTCCCCTGGCTCCCACGCTGAGGCAGCCGACAAAGGCGATGGGCAACCCCTGCCCGCCTCGGCCCCGCCATCTGGGGTGCCATGGGGCATCTATGGGGCACTGCCAGGCCCGGGGCTGGGCTCCGTGCCCGGCTTTGTCCCCCCCCGGCACTGCGCGGTGCTCGGGGAGCCCCCAGCCGGAGGGGGATGCCAGGAGTCCCCCTCGCCCTCCCCGCCGGCAGCCCCGCCATAAGTGGCCTCCGGTATTTGCAAACATTGTGGTGAGGGGCTGGGAAGGTCTTGGCCCACCCCAGAGGGTGCCTTTGTGCCGCGCGGACCCCCGGGGGCTCATTTCCATCCCACTCGGGCGCTGGCCTCGCTCCTTTCAGCATCGCCGGGCCTCGTCCCCCGCTCCACCAGCGTGCCGGAGCCCGGCGGAAGCGGTGCCAAGCACACAGCTGTGTCCCAGTCCGGCACCGTTCCCATCCCGGGGGTTCACGCCTGCGTCACTGGCATGCCGTGCTGTTGTGTGTGCTGCTGCCCCACGGGTGATCGCTGAGCCGGCCTGTCCTGATGCCTCCAAAGCCCACCGAGGGTCCTCGTGTCTGTGCACGCCTGCACAGGCGTGTGCGCGCACTGGTGCGCGGGCTGCCGTGCTCAGAGTTGTGTGCAGCCCGGCACGCACCTCCTGCACGCACAGCTTGCGTGGGTGCACCCACTCCCGCACACCCACCCTGGCCTCCTCTTCCCTTGCACACCCACCCACACCAACTCCAGCAGTGCGCACCCCACCGTGCAGGCTCCCTGCCCTGCCCTCAGGCTCCCCCAAACCCCCCCAACCCCAGCTGAGCGAGGTGCCCCGGGCTGGCAGGCAGCTCTGCCCAGCCTGGCACAGCCAGTCCCCACGGCACGGGGATGCCGTGAGTGGCTCTGGGCTCCCCACGGCTGCCAGCACCCTCCCCGTGTACACAGCTGTGGCGTCACCCCATCCCCTCTGATGCATTTTGGGAGGCTGCCGCAGCCACATCCCCCATCAAATCGCAGGGACACAGCCCGGTGCGGCGCGGCCGGATCTCAGGCAGTGCCCGTCGGCTGGCACCGGTGGTTTTATGGCCCCGCTCAATGCCTGCAGATCAATGCCAAGCCCCATTTTATTTGCGTTTGGAGTTATAAAGGTGAAGTAACCCAGCTGCGCCTTTGCAACCGCTCTCCTCCGCTGCCAGGTGCAGGGCGGAGGGGACGGGCAGGGGACAGGGGGACCCCGGGACACGGTGCCCATCCCTCGCAGTGCCAGGGAACGCCCGAGGGAGCCGGGGTTGCTCTTTTCTCGCACTTTTTGTGGCCGGTAAATCTCTTCGGGGGCCCCCGCCGGTGACCTCTTCCTGGGCGCAGCCGCTAAGCCCTTTGTAATAGGATTTTGTGGCAGAACCGGCAAATTAGGGGCGAAGTGAATGTGTTAAGCTGCTGGTTTCTTTCTGGTGGGTTCCCCCTCCCCGGCCCACGCCGGCCGGAGACCAAACAAAGGCGACGAGCTCCGCTTTTATCTTCAGCCCTTAGAAGTTGGAGTTCTACAGGGCTGCGTGTTGCAGTTTCTTTCCCCCCTCCGCCAACCAGGCAGCGTGGGACAGGGATGGGGACAGGGACAGGCAGAGCCCAGGGCTGCAGGAAAGGAGTGTGGGAGGAACTGGCTGCAAGGGAGTCGTGCGGACAGATTTGCCGTGGGGGCAAATTTGGGGAAGGGGGACAAAAGGGTCCATCTCCAGGCCAGAGAGGTGTGGCACCAAGGGGTTCCCTGGCATGGGACCCCACTGATCCCCTCTGCATCTGAGACGGGACACAGCAGTGGGAGGGCAACTAGGATGGGACAACAGCTGGGGCTGCCCCGGCACGGGGACGGTCCCCGGATGACACCAGGGGGACACGGCGGGAGGACCTGCCTCTGTTCCAGAGTTAATATTGTTCCAGCACGAGGACTTCATTAACACTGGCAAATACAAGCCATAAATACTCATTAATTCCCTGCATCGCTGATGGCATTGGGAGCCGCTGCACCCCCACCCCACCCTGTGCCCCCCAGACACTTGGGGACCCTTCGCCAGCCTCATCCCCAGGGAGGGCAGGGGGTGCTGGGTGTCCCTTGGTGGAGAACAGTGGGCAACCCCCAGCCTGGGGCACGGCCGCCCCCCCCAGGAGGTCTTCTTTTAGGGGTGCCCCACCAGCCCCCCCCTACTTGGGGTGATGGCTGATCCCCTGGGACCAGCCCCACAGTCCCGGGCAGCTCTCGGCACCCACAGGCAGGAGAGAAACACCCCGGGCCTGGATGGGGAGGGTGCTACTTTTGCACCCCAAAATACCCCAAATGTGGTCAGGGAGCAGGCAGGGGACAGCGTGCTGCCCCCGGGGCCCCCGTAAGGGCCTGATTTATTGCTGTCTCCTGAAGGATGCCATTAAGGGAACGGCCGGAGCGGGGAGCGCAGCTGCCGGAGCAGATCAGCGCCTGATTAATGTTGGGCAACTTGTTATATTGTCAGATAATTATCCCCAAACTGTATGACTTTTCTGCTAAGTGGCAGCGCTTAATTGCGTTTTTAATTACACCGCCATCACCGCAGCCCCTCCGCGCAGGAGGCAGAGATGCCGGGAGTCGGGCAAGAGCAGGGTAGGGGACCCAGGACCCCTTGCAGAGGGCATAGCGGGGGCATCCCACCCCCACGGAGCCCCCCCCGCTGTGGGACACCCAGCTGCGGCACCCCCAAGCCATGGCTGCTGCCAGCAGTGAGGTTTTGGGGTGATCCTTGTCAGTGCTCGCTGAGGCGGCAGTCACACCGGGTGCAGGAAAAAGGGGGGTGAGGCTGGGTGCTCCCCCCCGCCTGCCGCGGGCTTCGAGGGCTCGCCATTCCCTGCGGCCCCCCCGGCCCCATCCGGCTGGGGGCAGCCCGGGGTCTGGCTTCCCCTCACAGGCAGGGCCGGGTCACGGGTCAATGCATTTAAAATTCCTCCTCGCTCTTAAAGTCCGGAGAGCGGCCGGGGGGGCGGCAGCGGCTGCGTGGGGAGCACCCGCCGGCACCCCAGGCAGGCAGCACACGTGTGCGGGCAGGAGCGGGTGTCTGTGTCCATGTGTGTGCGCGTGTATGTGTGTGTGTGTTCATGTGTGTGCACACACAGGGGTCTGTGTATGTGCACAGGGGACTGCACGTGTATATGCGTTGCATGCACACGGGTGAGCATGCAGCGTGTGCACGTATGTGCATGCCATGAATTCACATGTGTGCACTCACCAGGGCTGTGTACACATGCAGGAGTGCCATAGGTGTGCACACTTACACGTCTGCTGATGTGTACATCTGCATGTGGTTGTGTACACAGATTGGTGTGCGAACACAGAGGTGTGTGCGTGCATGTCAGTATGTGTGTTGGGGCACATGTTTGTGCCCGGGGGGGGGGGGGGGGTGGGGGATGTCAGTCCTGTGTGTAGGGGTGCATATACGTGACTGTGTGCCCGTGCGGGGTGCAAGGATGCCCCTGCACATCCACCCAGCCAGCTCTGGCACCTGGGGTGGCTGCAGTGGGTCCTGGATCTGCCCCCCTGCCCCAGCCACGCCGGACCTCCCAGGGAGACTCCCCCGGGTGACCCCGCAGGGGCCAGCCCTGCGGAGCGGGTGGCAGTGGGGACAAGACCGCCTGGGGCTTCAGGTGCAGGAGGCACCTGCGGGTCGCAGCAGCCCCTCTCCCCCGTCCCTCCCTGGGACAGCAATGCTCCCCAGCACTGCGAGAGGGGCACAGCCCGAGACCCCCCGGGATCTGGCTCAGCTGTGTCCCCCAGGGCTGTGGGGCAGCCGGGGCTGTTCCTGCCAGGGGACAGGGTGCCACGGCCGGGCAGCCCCCACACCGCAGGCCTCCCCACCGGCCGGACGCTGGGCAGTGCCGGGAGGAAATCCAGGCGTTATCGGCGGCTGGCTGCAGCCCTCGCCTCGGCCACGGCCTCTGGCCCGAAATTTCCTGGTGTGGCCATCACAACAGCGTTACCCTGGGCTTTGTCTTTTCCACCTAGGGGGGAGCCGAGCCAGCAGGAGACACGGCTTCCCTCTGACCCACGGGGGGTGAGGGGACGTGGTGGATCAGGCCCCCTAGGTCCCCATCACACTAGCGGAGAGGAAGAAACAGGGATTTTGATGGGGAAGGAGCCAGTCCTGAGCCCCCCCCTTGGTACTCAGTTGTGGCCCCCACCCGCACAGGATGCATGGACTGGGGTGAGCACTGGGGCTCGAGGGGGAATAAGCCCCCTTGAAACACACCCTGACCCCCAACAGCCCCCTCACCAGCCCCTCTTATCTTCACGGCAGCCGGATGGGGTCTCACCAGAGAGAGGCCAAAATTTCAAGGAAAAAATGTAAATAAAGGTCCCTGTCTCGCCTGTCCCCGTTATCTCAGGAATCCGGAGCGCGCTGGCCCCTTCTCCAAGCTGTATTTCATCCCAGCCATTGCCGCTGGCTGCGGACCAAGGCAGTGACGATGGGGATAGAGGGAGGCTGTACTTGGGGACCCACCGCTGGGACCCCGGGACTAGGGGAGCCACGGCACACTGGGCTGGGACCACCTTCCCATCCCACAGCGCCAGGGGTCATGGGATGGGCAGGAGGGCTTGGTGCCCTGGCTCTCACCACACGCCACCCAGCCGTGGGGACACCAGGATGGGGACACTTTCGGGTCTCTGTCACCCACCTGGAGTCCCCAAGCAGCGAGGTGGGGGCTCAGCCTCTTCCCCTCCCTGCTCCGAGATCAGCTGCTAATGATGTCTCCCGACCTGCTCACAAAGAGCGTAAATTATTCAGCTCCTCATCAGGGCAATTAAATTAACTCGTCATTGTGGGCCATGAATATTTCAGGGGGGCAGGGGCTGGGGAGCTGCAAGGGGGGCAGCAGGGCTGGGGCTGAGCCCCATCCCTCGACCAGGATGTGCAGCGAGTGTGTCTGTTCTCAGCCTGTGGGGGCTGGAGGTGGCAGGGAGAAGGGTTGGAGGGGGGGTGTCTCTGGCTGAGGGGCTTCCAGACGGGTGCCCAGTGGTCTGGATCCCACGCCCAGCCCTGCCATTGCCCTGTCTGCCCGGGTTACTTCCACCGGCTGCTGATGGAGGCCAGGTGCCAGGCAGCCCCCATGCAGCCCACGCCAGCCCCACTCCCCAGGCGCCTCCTGCACCCTGTATTGCCCCCCTTTTTTGGGGCAGGGGGGGAACCTGGGGGTTGGTGGCACTGCAAGGGGCTGCCTCTACCACAGGGACCCCAAATTCCCCCTGCCCTCCCCTTGCCCCAGGCTGTGCCAGCCCCTGCCCACCGCCCTCCCCAGGCCCTGTGGGTTCTCCGTCAGGATTTCTCTTTCCTTTCTTCCTCGCGCTGAACAATTAATAATTTATCCCATAATAAAAGAGGAAACGGTTAATGAGATGAAAACAAGCCAGAAACATCTGCTGGGGCTGCTTTCATCGCCTCCCCGGGCCGCCTGCGCAGGAAGCGGTGGTGGGAGGGGGCCGGGGGTGCCGGGGGGGCTGCGGCAGCAGGAGGCTGTCCCCCACACCCGGCCTTTCTCGCCGTGTCCCCCTCCTCCTCGGGGACCCCCAGGCCACCCTGGCCCAGCATCCTCTCCCTGCTGCACCACCAAAGCCTGGCTGAGACCTGCTGGGCTTAGGTCCTGGATGGTGCTGGGAGTCCTGCCGTGGGGGTGTCACCCTGAAACGGGCAGTGAAGGTCCCAGCACCTTCACTGGTCTGGTGTTGCCCAGCATCCCCAGAGATATGCCTGGCTGCTGGAGGGGGACAGGGCTGTCCCCTCTATCCCCTCCATCCCCAGCCCCCATACCCAGATGTTGTTCGTTACTGGTGATCTGACCTCCAGCGAGTGGGGCTGCCCAGGGGACTCGATGCTTATCGGGGTGGCAATGCAACCCCAAACCCTCCCAGGGTGCTGGCGGGGGACATGGGGACCAGGCATGGCACCCTGCCACCAAAGGGGGGCTGCAGGGTTGCCCCCCCAGCTTGGTGCTTTGCTGAGATTTTGGGACTGCTTATTTCGGCAGCACCTTCGCAGTCTGCGTGGCATGCAAGGAGAGGTGTGAGGGGACACGGATGGGGATGTCAGGTACTGGGGAAGGGGACAGTAGGGAAAGGGGACACGGAGCGCGGGAAAAGGACGGGCAGGGAAAGGGAAGGGGAAGGCAGCAACGCCCGGAGGCTGCTGACGCACGGCCAAGACCCAGGCTGGAGGGAAGAGCCTGTTCCAAGCAACCCTGCCACCAGCTTGGCCACCGGAAGGGATCACGGGGACCCTGAGAAGACTGGTGGGATGGGGACAGACTGGGGTGCTGCAAGGATGGGGCTGGGGTGTGGGTGTGGGCAGGGGGGTAGAGGGGTTTGGGCAGGACGCTGCTGCCTGCCTCTGCTTCTAATTTAGCTGATCCTCACCCCGATCCCTGCAGCTCCCTAATCTGTTTGTCTTCCAAAGACATTAAGTTAATTCAGAGCCCTGCAAAATCCCCCGGCTTTAATCCCAGCCCGCCCTCCGGCTCGGCCGGGTTCGGCTCGGCGGGTCTGGCAGGAGCATGGCAGGCAGCTGCCGGATGCTGCCGGTGCCCAGCATAGAGACCCTCACCACCGCAGAGGAGCAGGGACCCGCTCCTGCAGGCTCCCAGCCCTGGCTCCAGCAGCCCCCAGGTCCCTCCTGGGACCGGGTGCCACTAAGGGCCATCGCAGGGACAGGCAGGCGTGATGACAGCTGGGGAGATGGCCTGTCCCTCCGCCAGCCCAGCCAGGCACCCAGCCCTGCTCCCGAGAGGTGTTGCGGAAAAACCGACGTCAGCATCAGCCCAGAGGAATTTGGCCACCCTGGCCCATCCCGGCTGGGGACAGGGACAGGGACGGGGACAGGGGCCTCTGCCATGCACCACAGCAGTCTTGAGCAGGGGAAGGCGGGGGGGGGGCTATAAGCCCCCTTCTTTGCTGTGCCCCTTCCCAGGGCTGGGAGCAGCCAGAGGGCTGGGAGCATCCCCGGGGTACAGCTGGTGCCTCTGCTCCCTGTGGGCACATGGCCCTCCATGCTCTGAGTGCAGAGAATAGCCAGCTCATGACACTGGTGACAGCCTCTGTGCCAGCCAGGCACAATGATCAGGTTTATTTCCCCAGAAACTCTTTTTTTTCACCCAGGGCCTCAGCGGGGAGGGGGTGGGCACTAATTCCTTCCTGGGGACCCCCAGGGCTCCTACCATGGCTATGGCCTTGCCACTTCTTGGTTCTCTCGGTCCCCCACCCCGCAGGACGTGGCTGGCAGTCCCCGGAGGGGGCAATGACAAGCAGTGATGGGGAAGCTGTCGAGACATAGTGACATCCCCCAGCTGCCCCCATGGTGGGGACCCCTGCATCCTGCTCCCCTCCCCCTGCCACACTACCCTCCATCATCTCCTCGTTCCCAGCCTGGGTAATTGGTGGCCTGGTGACAGACAGGCTCATTAACAGCTTAATTTTGGCTTCCTCTCTTCCTGCCCGACCCCCAGCCTAGGTGGGGACCAACCCAGCAGGGTGCAGGGATGGGCACCCCGAGGCCACCTCACCCCATTGCTGCATCCCAGGGGGGCACCCGTGGAGCTGGTGGGAGAGCACATGTGTACACACGCGTGTGCAACACACACCGGCAGGCAGCACAGCCCTGGGCAGCCCACATGGCCTTGGCTCCCCGACATCAGGGGGCAAGGGGGGGGACACATCCCCATCCCTGGGCATGGGGACGGTGCCACCCTGCCCCTCACCCTGCCATCTGCAGTGATGCCACCGGGGCGGGAGGGTGCCCGCAGGTGCTGGCAGCTGCCCACCCTTCCGCCATCGCCCTGCCCTTGTTTGCTCCCGTAACGGCGGCCGCGTTTCGGCTCCTTTGTGCCGGCAGATAACAGGGGACACCGCCGCCTCTGAAGCACCGGCTGCCACCCCGCACCCTGAACCAGGCAGTGGGCAGGGGTGCAAGCCAGGGACGTCAGCAAGGGGCGCAGGCAGGGGGGCAGGCAGAGGCATGGGTGCAGGCAGGAGACACGGGTCAGGATGCAGGCAGGGATGCGGGGCGGTGCAGGCAGGGTCGCAAGCAGTGGGTATGGGCACGGGTTGCAGGCAGGTTTCCCAGCCTCGCTGCTCCTCTGCTTCCCTCCTTGGGTCCATATTGCAGCCCAGGACCTCCTTGCCCGGGCAGTGCCCGAAATCCCGTCCCTGTCCCCCTCCCCGGCAAAGGCAGCCGGAGGCAGCCCACAAATGGCTGATGTTGGGCCCCCAAAGGCCGCCCCGCCGGATGGAGGCCTGGCCGTGTTTCAAAGGCACGCTTGTGTTGTATAATTTATCGGCAGGAGATAACAGCCAAGCAGCTAACGAGGGGGAAGGGGGGGGGCTGTACCCCGCTCCGGGTAGCCTGGCACCGTGGGCACTGGGACTGCCGGGATCCTCCATGCCAGGGGCACGGGCACCTCCCCAGCCTCAGCGGGACAGGGGGACATCCCAGTGGGTCCTGTTTTGTGCTGGGATGTTTTGGCGGTGCCCCAATGTGGGGGCAGAGCCGGTGCCACCCTGTGCCCTGCTTTGGGGACACCAGCTGGGTGCTACCCCCCAGGTACGCCTGCCCCGGCCACCCTGATGCACAGAGATCCTGGGGGCTGCGGCACGACCAGAGCAGGGGGAGCCTGGGGTCAGCTTTTGGGGGGCTCTTCACCCCCATGGCCTGGATGCCCCCTGCAGCCCAGCTTGGTGGGGGCAGTGGGCATGGAGGGACTCCAGAGTAGGGGAGGGCTGGTCCCACGGGCACAGGGGCAGTGCCTGGCGCCAGATCTGGGGAGAGTTTGTTTAATCCCAGATAAGGAGGTGACGCCAGGCACCTGGCTGGCAAACGGGCGCTCCCCCAGCAACGGCACCAAAGGCAGCGCCGACCCCCCCAGCACCGCCGGCACCTAGCCTGGGACCATCTGCTCACCCCCTGGCAGCACGGGGCTGGCATTAGCTGGGCACATGGGTCCCTCTGGCCACCCACGCTCCTGTGGCACAGCATGGCACGGCATGGAATGGCGTGGCATGGCATGGCACAGCGTGGCACAGGGTCAGCGAGGCAGCGGGCACACAGGCAGAGCCAGGGCAGATGGGGATGTGGTGCAGGGGAAAGCGGGGTGCCCTGTCCCATGCCAATCTCTGCCAGATTTACGCCACGGCCACCCCCCCCACCCCCCTCGGCCAATCTTGCCCCACAGGCTGCCTGGGCGTGGGGCCAAGGAGGGGGCTTGGCACCGTGGCCATGCCGTACAGCCAGCCCGGGGGGGCTCGGGGCCATGCCAGGCTCCTGCTGCCACCCCGGCCCTATGGCATCTGGGGGGCACCTGGAAACCTGCCCTCCGGCCCTCCACCAGCTGGCCCCACTGGTGGCTGTGTGCCTGTGACCCCCACGCAGGGCTGTGCCCAGGGTCGGGGCTCAGCTGTGCCCTGGTCCCACAAGGGCAGGGAGACAGACGGTGCTGCTGGCTGGCAGGGGCCGCGGGCAGCAGCATCCTTGGGGGGCTGCCTTGCCGGCTGGTGAGCACAGCCCCGGCTGCTTGCTGGCCTGCACTGAGTGTGCCAGGTCTCAGCAGGGGCAGGCAGGGACAGCCGGATGGGATAAGCCCTTTGTGTCACCCTGCAGTGGCCCTGAAAGCACCCAAGCAGAGGGCACAGCCATGCCAGTGCCCCCCATCCCCCCCCCCAGCCTGAATTGCACCAGGGTCCCCGCGGGTAACCCTGAGCACGGTGGGGGCTGAGCACTGAAAAACAGCCCTGGGGCCCATGCTATCCTGCCCCAGCCGGCTGGACCCCGCCTGGTGGGTCACATCCCTCCAATATGGCACCCTGGGGATGCTGGAGGGAGCATCTGGTCAGACTGGTGAGCCTGACTGGGGTAAGGGTGTCCCCCCCTCCAGCACACCCCCGGGGGTGCTCTGCCATGCTTGGTGTGGTGCTGCCACCCCCTGGCAACGTGCACATCTTCGGGTGCCCCCCTACAGCCCCCCACGCAGGGGTGCCCAGGGGCCCCTGCACCCCCCCACAGCGGGCAGGGGCACCCCGGGGTGCAGGATGCCAGGGAGGATGCGGGGGGGGGGTTTCCACACCCCACACCTTGCACCGGGCAGGGGGCCTGGCCATGAACCCCACACTCATGCAGGGAGGTTTGTGCCCCCCCCCGCGGGTGGGGAGGGGGAGCGGGGCTGATGGGGGAGTCACCCACCCAGACGATGATTAGAAGGAGCCGAGGTTACGTCCCAGTGCATTAAGGCTGTCCCCGCTGAGTGCCACCGCCGCGGGGTGACCCCGCTGTGAACTGCCCACAAGCTCCCCCCGATAGGCCACCAGCCCCCTCGCACCAGCACCCCCCTGTCACACCAGCGTCCCCACTGTGTGTCACCGCGCTGCCTCGTCCTGCTGCCTGCGCCACGGGGATGCGCTGGCACCGTGTCACCGGGGCAGAGGGGGACGACATGGTGGAGAGGTCACACCTGGGTGAGTCTGGGTACCACAGATGGGCATCACGGATGCTGGGGCACCTCAGCTTCAAGTACCACCCCGAGCCACGTTCCGGAGATGTCCAGCTCCTGTGGAGAGTGCAGGCTATGTCCCCACACAGCCACCTTGCTACAGGCACCGTGGCCACACACGGGGACCTGCGTCCCATAGATGTCCCCGCTCACGGCTTCGTGGTCCCCAGTGGGCTGCTGGCATGTGCCGCGCACACGGCACCATGCCACCTGCCTTCCCCGCTGTCCGTCACACCGGGGTACCTGCCCCCGCCACCCACCTCCATGCCAGTCCCCTTGGTGCCACGTCTGGGCAGGCACCCCCTGCCCAAATGGGGCGCAGGGTCCTCACTGCCATGTCTCGCCTGAGCCGGTGAAAAATAGGTTAAAGCAGGCTGGTGGTGGCATTTGGGAGCCGGGGAGGGGGGCCAGGGCTGAACTCTCGACCCCGCGCCGGCAGCTCACCCCACCCCCAGATGGCAAGCGTGTGGGCACCCCGCGGCGCCCCAAGGAGTGAGCCGCCCCCGGCCCTGCCAGACCCCCCCCGCTCCCCTCACGGTTCATCGGCAGGCCACGGGTGATGGCCGTCACCCGTCCCTCGCCCACGTGGCTGGCGTGGGAGGGGGAAGGAGCCGGCGGGGGCCGCAGCCCCCCCGGCCCCATCGCTGGCTGAGACCGCGCAGCTCATGACACTGATGATCAGCTGCGGTCGGGGGGGGGGGGGGCCGGGGGA
>VFFE01007657.1:708578-721086 GCA_008921705.1 Burhinus oedicnemus
CACTAGGGCCGCACGGACACCCGCCGCCGGTCGGCCACAGTGCGCAGGCGCAAAGATCGCCCCGCCCACCCTGAGGCTACTTCCGTCCCGCGGCGGAAGCGGGGTTGTGTCATCGGCGCGCGCCGGGCGGGAGCGGGACGCGGAGCCGCCGCCATGGCTGGGATCCTCTTCGAGGACATCTTCGACGTGAAGGATATCGACCCCGAGGGCAAGAAGTTCGACCGTGGTGAGTGGGGCCCCCGCGCCGCCTGCTCGGCCTTGGCTGCTCCCCGCCCGAGCCGGGGTTGCTTGGCGCTGCCCTCTCGCCAGGGTCCTGTACTCTCCCTCAGCCCGGCCTGCCCCCCCCGCCGCCTGTCCTGTTCCCCCTTAAGACCTTCCCGCCGGCCGAGGCCCCTGTGCCCCGTCACTTCACCATCGTCTGGCACCGACCCCACCGTGTGTTGCCGCACCTCGGTGCCCCCTGCTTCCCCAGCCCGACTTCTGTGCCCCTCCACGCCCCCGCGGCCACCGGTACGCGCCATTTCCCACCCCACCGTATCCCTCTCCCTGCCCATATGTATTTCAGTCTGCTCCCAGGTTCTGGTAGCTATCCCTGAACCCTGTGTATCCCTTCCCCTCAGGTAGCTCGGGTGCTAGCTTGGAGTGGGGATAAGAATGGCCTGGCCCTGGGACCCTGCTCCTACTTAGTTCTGTCTTCCCTGACTCTGCTGCTCTCCCCAGTGTCCCGCCTGCATTGTGAGAGCGAGTCCTTCAAGATGGACCTGATCCTTGATGTAAACATCCAGATCTACCCCGTGGACCTTGGTAAACTATTGGGCTGCTAGCCCATAGTGGGTTAGGATGGGGCGAGATTAGAGAGATGCATGCTAATGTTTGGAGGAGACCAAATTTGCTGCAAACAAGGAATGTGCTGTCACAGACTTTTGGGACCCTATGCTGTGCCCAGGTCCCTGGAAGTGTGTGGGGCTGGGTGTTATTACTGTGCTGGGGCTGAGCTGGATTCTGCTTGCCTTACTGTGAGATTTGTTCGGGCTTATCTCTGACCTGTTCCCTGGAGACATTGTCTGGTGAAACTGTCTCAGCTGGCAGCAACTGAGCTTTAAGGGAGACCTTTTGAAATGAGGTTTTATGGCTAAATATACTAAATGGGTGGAAAAGAGAGTCTTACCCTAAATGAAGCACAGAAGGGCTGGAACTAGTGCTGCAGGGTCTCGCATACCTGCCCAGGGCTCAGCCAAGCCCTCTGGGACTCTCCCTGCGACTCTCTTGCTGCATCCCACGAAAACACCAGCAGTGGTGTCCTGGTAGCTCTGGTCTCCTCCATGGTGGTGACAAATGTCTATGGGCAATGGGGAGACAGAGGATCCAGTGTGATGTTTCCTCATTCCCCACAGTCCTGTTGGAGGACTGAAGGCAGGGATGGGGGATTGTGCTAAACTTGCCAGGACGGCTCCTTGCCACCACCCTGAGATCTGCTGTGGCCACTACTGCTCTGGCTGCACCCCTCACCTTCTCACCGCTCCTCTGCCCTCCCTTCCCAGGGGACAAATTCCGCCTAGTCATAGCCAGCACCTTGTACGAAGATGGCACCCTAGATGACGGCGAGTATAACCCCACAGATGACAGGCCATCCAGGTACGGGGTTCCAGCTGGGGCACACATTGCGGATAGATGAGGGAAAAGGTGAAGTGCTGAGGGATGCACCCAGGTTTGACTCTTCTCTGAGCTCCTGTTGTTCTGTCACAGGGCAGACCAGTTTGAGTATGTGATGTATGGCAAGGTGTACAGGATCGAAGGCGATGAGACCTCCACGGAGGCAGCCACACGCCTGTGAGTGCCTGTCGGCAGGAGGGGGCAGGGTTCGGTGCCTCAGGGTGGTGTGGGGGAGGCACTGGGATCTCAGCCTGGGTGTCCCATGGGATTCCCTACTCTCACCGCTCCTCTCCTCCCACTCCAGCTCTGCATACGTGTCCTATGGGGGGCTGCTCATGCGGCTGCAGGGAGATGCAAACAACCTGCATGGGTTTGAAGTGGACTCACGAGTTTATCTGCTGATGAAGAAGCTGGCCTTCTAGGAGACCTGCCTCCGTGGGCTGCCCCAGAGACATTCTGCTGGTGGGCAAACAGGAGCCCTGTGACCCCCAAATCCTGCCCCAGCTTCCATGCTGCTTGGCCCCTCTGCAGCTGGGGGAGGAAAGGAAAGTCCTCCTCCTCATCCCAGCCTCTTCTGACTCCTACTGGGATCTGTAGGCCTGTCCTGCGCAGAGAGAAGTGCCTGATGGCTGAGTGGAGACTGTGCTGGGTGCTCTGCAGTTCTGCTTGCTGGGCATTTCCTCCCACATCTGCCTTTCCTGTGCTTGAAAAGCAGGAGCAGCCCCAGCTCTGGCCAGGGACAGCTGGACTGGGACAGCTGCCTGTCTGCCTCAGGGGCTGGGGACCATTTCCTAAGGAGCCATCCTGAGCCAGGCTGGGCTTATTCTTGATTAAACTGGGATGTGTTTTCTAGATCTGGTTGTGCTGGCTGAGAGATGAGGCTGGCAGGGAGCAGGTACGCCTGTGCAAAGGGGGCCCACACCACTTTCCCAAAAGGATGAGCACTCAAAACCTGCCCCGAGTTCCTCTCTGCTGCCCCGCCGGGCACGGTGCCCTATGGGGCTAGGGAGAGGCAGGTGGGTGCAGGGGGCAAGGGGTGGTAGCTCATGTCCCCGAGTGGCGTCTGGTGCCCGATGGAGCCCATCTGCCCTGCAAAGCTGGCAGCTGCCGCGGGAGGGAGCTGGCCACTGGGGAGAGACCCAGAGCACATCACCGAGGGACTGCCTGTTACTGAGGCCCCTGCAGGTGTGTGGTCCCCTGCCAGGGCCACAGTGGCGGGGGGAAAAGGAGGAAGCAAACAACTCTTTAGAAAAATAGCTCTTTAATTGTAAAGCATTCACAGTAGAGGTGCCTGCCTGGGTGGGAGCAGGGCCTGTACCCACTGGTGCACAGGTGTTGCTGTCTGCCTTCATGTGCCATACAGTCACCAAAGGCTTGAGGAGCAGGAGCCCACCCTTTGCCTGTGGGCACTTTCCTGGGCATTCAGAGCACAGTTCAGTGTCCGGCAAGATTGCTCTGACCTGGGATTGGGGGTGAGCACTGTGTGCAGCCTCACCGGGCCCCACACTGGGGCTCTCTGCCACCCCCATGGCCCTGCTTGCATGAGTCCTTGGCCAGGTCATGGAAGAAGAAGCGCAGCTTGCCCTGCACCAGCTGCCGGTAAGTGAGGAAGATGCTGGTGATGTGGGTCTGCTCTGTGGAGCGTGCAGAGCAGCCTGGCTCCCAGGGTCCTGCCTGAGGGGTAAGAGGGGTGACAATCACCATCATGCCCAGCCCAGCGCAGCTGGTATGTGTGTCAAGGTGGTCTGGCTCACATGGGGAGGTCTCACCTCCCAGCTGAAGGTCTGCAGGAGCAGGAGGAATGAGTTGGCATGTCGGTATAGCTGACTCAGCTGCCTGGCCCCACACTCCTGGGTCACCTGGCCCTGGGCCCCTGCCACAGCAGCCACCAGCAGTCCCAGGTCACACAGGATCTCCCGCCGTTTGGTCTCGTTCTGGGGGAGCAGGCAGTGAGCAGGCTGGCCCCTGGGCCTGATTCATTCCTCTGCCCACCCTAGGTCTGTATGGGGTCCTCCACCCCCCTGTGCTGCCAGGTATGCCCACAGGCATCTTGTTCAGTGTTTCTGGTGCCTGTGCCAACCTGGGAGTTCCTTCTCCAGCGCCACGGGCACCCCTGTGCCAGCGCTCTCTTCCCAGCCCCTCTCACCGATTTGGATTTCCACTGCTGGAGGCTGAAGTCCACCAAGGGCAGCACCACGGGGCAGCTGAGTGTGGGCAGTGCCTGACACTGGCCCTGGGAGGCAGAGGAGATGCTGAGGTGAGATACCAGAAGCTGTGCCCATCCCTGTCTTGGGTTTTGGGCAGGGAGTGTATGCTTACCACTCTCTTCTCCATGTCCTTGGTCTCCCCGATGTACTTCTGGATGAGTCTGTTATCGCAGACCAGCCGTGTTGGGCTGGCATGGCCCTCTTCCACATGCAGGAGGAAGGATGTGAGGAGGAGCAGTCCTGGGGGAGACAGGGTTACCTTGGCTACTGTGCCACTCTCCCTGGGCAGCTCCAGCACAGGGCCATGCCTGCAGTGGGGCAACCCCTTGCCCCAGCCTGGGGGTGGCCTTGATGGCCCCGTGGTGGGGAGGTCTAGGTGGTCTGAGGAGGGCCTGGTGCTGCCCTCCAGTCAGCACAGGTGCCCAATGCTCGCTGGGAAGAGACGGGGTTTCCGTGCTGGTGGTGTGTGCCAAGGGGCCTTACAGCCGTGTCCACGCCAGGTTTTTCGCCTCTGCTGCAGGCAGGGAGCAGAGCCATGCTCCAGGGCCAGCCCTCCTGATCTGTGCCAGGAACAGCTCCGGGCGTCACGTGCGCTTCGGGGAATCCCTGCCTGCAGCATCCCACAGCGCACGTCTGCTCCTTGCTGCTGCTCCGGCGAGGGCTCGCCTGCCCATACTGCCTTTCCCAGTGCCACCAGCACGCTGCTGTCCTGGGCAACTCTTGGGCGGGTGGCTGCTGTGCCCAATGACTGCCCATCCTGGCAATAGGCATCTCCTCTCCAAAGGTCCTCTGTGCATCCACCTGCCTCACTGCCTGCCTTGGCACTACACCTGTCCCCAAAAGCCCTCGGCACAGCCTGTTTCCCTAGGACAGGCATGGAGAGATGCTTGGCTGCCCTCGCACACTGGTAGTCGTCAGGTCCAATCAAACCTGAGCCACCCTTGGGGTTTGCTGCCTGCATGTGGGGCTCATCTCCTGGGGTGCCTGTGCTGGGGACACTCTAGCTGTGCAGGCACAGTGCTTGCTGCGTATGCAATGCCCCTTCCTGCTCGCTCCCGTCCCCCCTTTTAGTCGCACACTCACTGTTCAGCTCCATGCTCAGCTGGGGGCTTCGGTCCTGCATCTTCCACCCTGGGGCCAGCGGCTGCTCCCTGGCTCCCGTCCCCCTTCCATGGAGGGTGGCGGTGGTGCGGGCTCCCCGCGAGCTGCCCAGCCAGGACGGAGGGCCGGGGGCCAGGAGCGCCCCCGGGACAGCACGGCGCGGCACTCCGGCTCCAGCCCGGCTGCCCAGTCGAGGCAGCGCGATTTCCTGTTGTGTCGCTGCTGACCTTCAAGCAAAATCGCAGCGGGGGCCCTGGGCCCGGGGGACAGCTTCCTGCCTCCGGCCGCTTCCTCCCTTGGCTCTGGGAGCGGGAAGGGCGTCCCCGGACGCCCTGCGGGGCTGCTCACCTGCCCTCTGGCCTGAGTGCTCGGCTGCTGGGATCTTGGTGGTCAGTGCCTTGGCTGTGTCTGTCCGGGGGGTGAAGGTGGCCCTGGTACCTGCAGAAGAGATGGCATCAGTGACCCTGCACTAGATGGCCCTGGAACTATCAGCCCTGACAGGGTCCTGGTCCTGGCTGTGGCAGCCAGGCATGAAGCCTACCAAAAACCCTCACCCAGAGGCGGGCTCCAACCCTGGTGACCTTCACCCAGAGGTGGACCACATTCTCTTGACCTTCACTCAGAGGTGGACCTTGAATCTTGGTGACTCTCACCCCATCCCTAGTCACCTTCACCCAGAGGTGGACCCCATACGCTTGACCTTCACCCAGAGGTGGACCCCGTCGCTGGTGATTGTCACCCAGAGTTGAAACTCATCCCCAGTGTCCCTTGCCCGGGTAGGCTCTGACCCCTGCATTCAACACCAACAGGCAACTCATGGAGGTGGAGATCCCTGGTGTGGCTGTGGTGCACAGGGATACCTCCGAGCTGGGGAGGGTGATGGAGCAGGGGGCCTGGCTGTCATGCAGCCCCTGGGGCTGTCTCACCAGTGGCATTGGGTAGGGGGGGCAGGTGAAGCACCCATGGACACCCCCTCCCTGTGTGGGAGAAGCACTACGGGTCTGCCCGGTGCCAGGCCCTGGCATGGCCGTGACGCAGCCCCCCTCCAGGCCACACTGGCCTGCTGCGGTGAGCAAGGGGGGGCAGGTGTGCACATGTATACCCATGTATACATGCACATGTATGTTCATATCATGTGTACACACCCCTCACATGCACTCTCAGCCCTATGTGGGCACATGCGCACTTCCTGCAGCACGCATCGGGGTGCACGCTCAGATAACCCCCCTGGGGCCGGTAAGCCCCCCCAACCCGTCCCTTTTTGGGGGGCTTCCCCCCCCTCCCAGCCCACATTCTCTTGCCCCCGATCTCCCCACAGCCTGTGCGCTTCCTTCTCACACCCCTGCTCTCGCATGCTCCCACCCCTGTCCCTGCGGCCAGCGGTTCCCGGCAGCGCCTGGCCGGGTGACAACAGGCAGAGTAAACACCTCAGCCCCGCTCCGCCAGCCCCACACCCCGGCTCAGCCCCTGGCAGCCCACCTTGCAGGGTGCCTGGACAGACGGTCCAGTGGGTGCTGTGGCTCCAGGGACAAGGGTGGTAGCCCAGCTTGCCTGGCGCACAGCTGGTGGTGGCCAGAGCCACGAGTACCGGGGTCAAATACCGCCGGACTTCCCCCGCACGGCCATGCCCTGTCTCTGCGGACGTGACAAGTTGCAAACACGCCCTGCCAGCACCCTCAGCCCCTCTGCCAGCGCTGGCCCCATGCCAGCCCCCAACATGCCCAGGTCCCTGTCCCTCCCTGGATGCAAAACCCTTCACCGTGCTGGGCTGGAGAGCTGCAATGCCCCGTGCTCCCTGCTTGCCCTCATAATTAGGCAAATGAACCCATGGGGGGGAAAACTTGAGGGTAGCCAGTATGTGGGTGCCTACAATAGTCCCTTCACCCCAAAATGCTCTTCTCCAGCTGTGCCACAAGCAGGCAGGCAGCAGGAGTCCCTGCCTGTGGGCAGCCTGGTATTCTTCTGCTGGAAAGGGCAATGCCAGCACTCGCTGCCCGTGTCAGGCCAGCAGAGGGGAATGTGCTGCTGGCCTGCTATGCTCCCCCCAGCCCAAATCCAGGGATGCTGTGTGCTGTGGAGAGAGGGGGTGTGGGTGCAGTGAGTGACGCTCGGGGACCCCAGAGGGGGACATGGGGGCTGCAGCCGAGATGGGCAGGGTTCTGGCGGGGGGCAGGAAGCTGGGTGGGGGCCATGGGGCTGTGCAGCTGGCCGGATCTCAGTGCCAAGTTTCCCACCTCTCCTTACAGGGTGCAAAGTGCCGGGAATCCCGCTGCGGGGGGGCAGCCGTTCACACCCACTTCGCCAAGGTGCCGAGGGCAGCCGGAGGTGCCAGGCAGCAGGGGGGGCACGGGGCGGGGGGAGACGGGTGGCACAGCTGCTGTTCCCGCAGGCCACCCAGATGTGCTCGGTGGGCACCCCCAGGATGTCAGTGCAAGGCAGGGGGGGCACGGGAAGCAAACTTGGGCTTCCAGGGGCAGGGAGGGGGGGTCCCAGCCCCCTTTGAAGCCCCCATAAAAGGGTCCGGCATAAAGGGAGGAGAAAGTCAAAGGAACAAAGAGAGCGGCTAATCCCGGCGTGAGCAAACAGCCCCGTTTGCTCAGGGCCCAGCTGGCCCCGGGGCCAGGGAAAGGAGCACAGCGGGGCTCTGGGGGTGCCAGGCAGTGGGGGACCCTTTACCCAGGCTGGCCCCCTCCCTGAGTGCAGGCAGCCCGCATGAGTTGGGTGCCCCCTGCCCCCTCCGAGCCTGTTTTTTTACATTTGCAAATTGCCAATAAACATCCATGGGCAAATCCTGCTCCCCATGCCCTCCACACCGCTCCCCAGCAGCCCATGGCACTGCTGAGCAAAGGGGCACCCTGGCAGGCGTAGCACAGCTGGGGCTGAAGGCTGGCAGGGTTTTCCCCACCTTTCCCAATTCCCGACAGCCCACACACTGCCCAGCACCCCGGCACGAAGCCCTGGAGGCTGCCCGGAGGATGCCCATGGGCAAACCCTCCAGACGTTCGCTGCCTTGCCCCAGGGCACCTTATGCCAGTGGCCCCACTGGCATCTGGGGTGATCCCACCGTGCCCCCTTTCCCCATCCTACTCCTCGGCCCAGCTCCCCACCCCGGGCATGGAGGGGGGGTGACAGGAGGGTACCTTGCCCCCCTTCCTCCATCCCATGGGGTGGCGAAGGGGTTAATGCCAGGCGGCCAAGCCGCAGGTGGGCGCAAGAATGAAATTCCTTCTCGCTGTCCTGCGAAGTCTGGGCACAAATATTTGCCTGCATGTCCGGTGGGGAGGGGAGAGACCACCATCGCTCTGGGAGCTTGTTAATCCCCATGCCAAACACGGCCCCCCCCGTGCCCCACACCCCCCCCACCTTCCTCCTGCTGGGGTCACCCCACAAGGCCCTTGAGGAGGGGGCATTTGGGACCAGGGGGACACCAGCACCTTTGGGTGCTCCTATAAGCAGGGGGCTCCATGGAGGTGACGGGGTGCTGGCAGCGGGCATGGTGCCCCAGGGAATGGCCGGGTTCTGCTTGGCCTGGCAGATGAGGCTGCTTTGGGGTCTCCAATCTGCTCCCTGAGCTGCGCCCGCCACAGCAGGCTGGGATGAAGGCAAGAGCCCCAGCCATCCCCGCCATGCCGGCAACGCGCCCTCCATAATAAACTCCATGTGTTTGCAGACAGAAAACAGCCACTTTCCCCCCCTTCTATCACCCCCCCAAGCTGCATCCCCCTCCCCATACCTGCCACCCCCAAAACCCCCTCCATCCCCAGACCCCCCTGGCCTTCGTCTGGGGCGGCCCAGCCCTGCAAGCCTCCTACCAGTTGTGCAAATATTGCCGGAACGGCTGTAATCCCCGTGTCCAACGTGAATTATGAGATATTTCCACCCATTACGACAGCCCCCCCCGCCCCGCCGCGTGTGTGCGAGGCCGGGGGGATTAGTCACGGGGCAAGCCGCGCTCGGCACAAAGCTTTGGGGAGGCCGTCGGCTCTCCGTACCCTGTGCCGGGGCGGGTCGGTCAAGGGGGGCTCTTTTTGGAAAGAGGGGGTGCCCCCTGCGCCTTCCCGGCTCCAGACTCACGCCTGGCACGGGGCGAGAAGGGGGGTGTGGGGGTGCCCGGGAGGCAGTGGGAGGCCGTGGGAAGGGGGGGTGTTGGGGTGTGCGGTTTTGCCTCGACCCCATCCCTGGGGAACAGAGGCTCCTTCCTGCCGCCCCGAGCCCGGCTCATGTTCAAAGCCGCGAGCAGGCAGCGGCTAATGAAGCCAGACAATAGGGAGCTGCGTGGGGCAGGAGCGCTGGCGAGGGCTGGTCGCGACGCCCCCATGCCAGGCACGACACAGCCCCGGCACTGCTGCCCGCCGGGACCCTCCGTGGGACCCTCGCCACCGGGCAGGCCATGTGCCCACGAAGCCCTGGCGGCGCTGTGGGCTGTTTTGGAGGGCACCACCAGGGTGTCCCACCCGTGCTGTGCCAGGATGGCACCCGCAGGGCCACCGCCTTCCCACCCACGGATGAGCCGGGCGCCCGATCCAGATAGAGGTGCCAGAGGGGTGCGGGTGCCAGGCGGGGTGGCCATGGCTGCTGCCGGCCGGCCGGCTCCATCCCCGTGCGGCTCCAGCTGCCCACAGCCGGTGGCCCCGTTGGGGCTGTGCCGGCGCCAGGCCCGGCTCCGGAGCGCCTCAGAGCCGCCTTTGTGCAGGGCGCTGCCGGCACACATGTGCGGGTGCTGGGAAGCAGCTGGTGGGATTGGGACCCTTTCCCAGTGCCGCCCCTGGCCGGCGCCACCCCCTCCCCACCAGCATAGGGACCCCCAAGGCTCTGGCAAGCCGCCCTCTGCCCCTCGCCTGGGGGTACCCCTTGGTGTTTCCAGGGCCAGCCAGGGCGGTGGATGAGGGATGCCCAGGCACGGCTGGGGCATCCGGTTCCTCCCTGCCCACATGCCCCCACTGCAGTGGCGATGCTGAGTCCCCAGGCAGGGATGCCCGGCACCCTCCTGCCCTGCCAGGCCCCATGCCAGCGTACCACCCTGGTCCCAGCCTGGCAGTGCCAGGACACCCTTGCAGCCCCCCTCTCCCTCACGCTGCCACCCCGTGCCTCAGTTTCCCCCATGTCGACGGCTGCGGCCAGGCCGGTTCCCCGTCTCTCCTTCCTTTCCACGGGAAAGGGGAGGGAGCTTCCCCCGCCGCTTCCCCACGTCCCGCAGCCGAGCCAGGAGACTGTGACGAGCTCTGGGTGCGCGGAGCCAGCGCCGGATTCCTGGCACCGGCGGGGCGGCTGGGAGCCATCGCCCGCCTCCTCCCTGCTCAGCCCCGCTCGCATCCCGCCGTCCGCCAGGGCTGCTTCCGTGCCGCAGCGGGCACTGCACGGCGACACTGGCACGGCCACGCAGACCCCAGCCCCCCCCTGCCCACCAGGCTGCCGGATCCTGGGCCAGCAGGGACGCTGGGAGAGAGGAAAGGGGACAGGTCAGTGGCACCACTGGGGACAGCGGGGAGGGCACGGGGCCGGGGGTGCCATGCTGCCAGGCATGGTCCCTGCTTGCAGAAAGTGCTTGCAAGCAGCAGGGCATTGGGCATGACCATGCCCGGGGATGCCCAGGGCCCTGGCAGTGTCCCAGCCCTGGCGATGCCAGCGGGCCGTCCCGCTGGGGGAAGCCCGACTGCTCCTCGCTGCCTCGTGCCAGCTTCTGCCACCAGGCAGGTCCCCGGCATGGCCAAGCCCCCGTGCCCCGCTGCCCTCCCCGGGAGAGGTGCCCACTGCACGGGGATATGTGCCAAACCGGGGCAGGGAATGGGATGGGGCGGCTACAGGAAAGCTGGGGATGGGCAACCTCATGCAGGTTGGCACCAGGGGCACGGGGCGGTGGGCTGCAGCCCCCCCAACCGCTCGCCGGGCCGCGGGGAGGCCCAGGAGAAGCCTTCTGGGGAGGCAGGGGCCTGTTGTGCTCCAGCTGTGCCGTGTTTCCCTAGCTACACCGCACAGCTGGCCGGGTGTTTGTACCGCCCGGAGTTGATTTTGGCAGCCCTGCGCTTCCCCCTCCTCCCCTTCCCACCCGCCTTCCCCTCCCCGGGCGCCCGCCCGCCATGCACCCGCCACCCGTCTCTGACACCCTCGGTGGGGGTGGCAAGGCAGGGACACGGGTGGCACATGCTGCCCCCCCTCCCCACCGCCACCCCCCCTTCAGTGAGTGCCTCAGTTTCCACAGCTGGATGATGCTTTCCCCAGGCTTTTCCATGGTGTCTGCTCACTGCCCACCACCGCCACCCTCGCCAGCCCGGGCACATGTGGGTGAAGAGTGGGACTGGTGCTGGGTGCTGCTCTCTCAGCCTCCTCCACGGCTGCCCCCTCTCCTCCCTGGACAAGGGAACCCAGACATCCGGGCTCCTGTCCCCCTGCAGCTGCTGTCACTGGTGGGCAGGAGCCCAGGGTCCAGCTCTGGAGCCTTCCTCTGCCCAGGGTGGGCGGCAGCCAGAGGGATTTGGGGATGTCGAGGGCACAAGTTGTGGGGTGCGTGTAACTTTGCAGAGTGCAGTGTGAATTTGGGGTGGGGGGGCATGCTTGGAGGGCCCATGCTCAGGGGTGCTGAGTCCTGGGGAGGGGCTGGCTGCAGGGGAGAGGTCTGCAGAGGGTTCACAGGGGACTGCGTCCATGGAGGGTGTCCTGCAGTGCCCCATGTCCTGGGGTGCCAAGTGGCCTGGGAGGGGGCTGAGTGGATGGAGGAGTCCCCAGGGTGTCCCATGCCTGAGGGGGCCCAATGGGCCCTGGGAATGTTCATGCCTGAAGGTGGGCCATGTGGATGGGGAGCCTCCAGGATGCCCCATGTGCAGGAGATGCCCCATGCCAAGGGAGAGTATATGGATTGAGGAGGGGGGCATTTGAACGGGGGTGCCCTGCAAATGCCTTATTCCCTAGGGAACTTGTGTGGATGGGGGACTCCCAAGGGGCTTATGTCCTGGAGGGACATGTGGATGGGGGCATACCCAGGATGTCCAGTGCCCAGGAACACCCCAAGCTCTGTGGAAGAGGTGTGGATGTTGGTGGTGGTGTCTCCACAGTGCCCTATGTCCCAGTGGGTGTTGTGTGGACTGGCCTGGGGGATGCGGGGTGCGGGGGGTGTCCCCAAGATGCCCAGCCCCTCGGGGTGCCTTGTGCCCTGAGGGAGGGTATGCGGATGAAGGCACCCCTCAGGTACCCCGTGCCCTGGGGCTGGCATGTGAGTGGCGATGCTCTACACTCGGGGGTACCCCATGCCCGGGGGAGGGGGGACAATGGAGGGGGGGGTCTCCAGGACACCCCGAGCCCGGGAGTACCCCGTGCCCAGCGGGGCAGCTGGGTGCCGCAGAACGGCCCGTGCCCGACGGGGGCGGCGGGGCCGCGGCCCCGCGGGGGGGATTGTCGGAGCGCGGCGGGGGCGCATCCCCCCCCCCCGGCCGGCCGCTGCCTGCGCCTCATTAGCGGGGCCTTTGTTTGCACAGGGCTCGCAGCTCCCGCTTGCCCATGCCGCCGCCTATAAAGCGGAGCCGGAGCCGGCGGCCGGGCAGAGGCGGCGGCAG